>JAJQKJ010002260.1:0-82500 GCA_029574335.1 Rana kukunoris
ACTATAATGTCCCCTCCCCCAACATTCATCATCAGTCTCTGTTACAAGAGGAGCTTACACTCTAATGTCCCCCTCCCCCCACACAGTCACATCAGTCTCTGTACAGAGGAGCTTACACTCTAATGTCCCCTCCACCCCGCAGTCACATCAGTCTCTGTACAGAGGAGCTTACACTCTAATGTCCCCTCCCCCCAGTCTCATCAGTCCCCTGTACAGAGAGCTTACACTCTAATGTCCCCTCCCCCCCCCACAGTCACACCAGTCTCTGTACAGAGGAGCTTACACTCAAATGTCCCCCCCCCCCCCCACAGTCACATCAGTCTCTGTACATGGAGCTTACAACTCTAATGTCCCCTCCCCCCACAGTCACATCATCTCTGTACACGAGGAGCTACACTCTAATGTCCCCTCCACCCCACCCCACCCCCCCCCCACTAGTCACTTCAGTCTCTGTACAAAGCATACACTCTAATGTCCCCCCCCCCCACATCACATCAGTCTCTGTACAGAGGAGCTTACACTCTAATGTCCCCTCCCCCCACAGTCACATCAGTCTCTGTACAGAGGAGCTTACACTCTAATGTCCCCTCCACCCCGCAGTCACATCAGTCTCTGACAGAGGAGGACTTACACTCTAATGTCCCCCTCCACCCCGCAGTCAAATCAACCTCTTACAGAGGAGACACTTAATATCTAATGTCCCCTCCCCCCCCCCCCACAGTCACTTCAGTCTCTGTACAGAGACATACACTCTAATGTCCCCCCCCCCCACCCCCCCCCCACAGTCACATCATCCTGTACAGAGGAGCTTACACTCTAATGTCCCCTCCACCCACAGTCACATCAGTCTCTGTACAGAGGAGCTTACACTCTAATGTCCCCCTCCCCCCCCCCCCCACAGTCACTCAGTCTCTGTACAGAGGAGCTTACACTCTAATGTCCCCCTCCCCCCACAGTCACATCAGTACTCTGTACAGAGGAGCTTACACTCTAATGTCCCCTCCCCCCACAGTAACATCAGTCTCTGTACAGAGGACTTACACTCTAATGTACCCCTCCCCCCCCCACCACAGTCACACAGTCCTCTGTAACAAGGAGCTTACACTCTAATGTCCCCTCCCCCCCACACAGTCACATCAGTCTCTGTACAGAGGAGCTTATACACTCTAATGTCCCCTCCCCCCCACAGTCACATCAGTCTCTGTACAAGGAGCTTACACTCTAATGTCCCCTCCCCCCCCCCACACAGTCACATCAGTCTCTGTACAGAGGAGCTTACACTCTAATGTCCCCTCCCCCCACACAGTCAACATCAGTCTCTGTACAAGGAGCTACACTCTAATGTCCCCTCCCCACACAGTCACATCAGTCTCTGTACAGAGGAGCTTACACTCTAATGTCCCCCCCCCCCACAGTCACATCAGTCTCTGTACAGAGGAGCTTACACTCTAATGTCCCCTCCCCCCACACACACATCAGTCCTCTGTACAGAGGAGCTTACACTCTAATGTCCCCTCCCCCCCACAGTCACATCAGTCTCTGTACAGAGGAGCTTACACTCTAATGTCCCCTCCCCCCACACACAGTCACATCAGTCTCTGTACAGAGGAGCTTACACTCCAATGTCCCCTCCCCGCACAGTCACATCAGTCTCTGTACAGAGGAGCCTTACACTCTAATGTCCCCTCCCCCACACACAACCACATCAGTCTCTGTTCAAGAGCTTTACACTCTAATGTCCCCTCCCCCCAGTCACATCAGTCTCTGTACAGAGGAGCTTACACTCTAATGTCCCCCTCCCCCCCCCACAGTCCACATCAGTCTCTGTACAGAGGAGCTTACACTCTAATGTCCCCTCCCCCCCCCCCACATCACATCAGTCTCTGTACAGAGGAGCTTACACTCTAATGTCCCCTCCCCCCCACTCACAGTCACATCAGTCTCTGTACAGAGGAGCTTACACTCTAATTGTCCCCCCCCCCCACAGTCACATCAGTCTCTGTACAGAGGAGCTTACACTCTAATGTCCCCTCCCCCCACACAGTCACATCAGTCTCTGTACAGAGGAGCTTACACTCTAATGTCCCCTCCTCCCCCCCCCCCCACATCAGTCTCTGTACAGAGGAGCTTACACTCTAATGTCCCCCTCCCCCCCCACACAGTCACATCAGTCTCTGTACAGAGGAGCTTACACTCTAATGTCCCCTCCCCCCCCCCACTCAGTCACATCAGTCTCTGTACAGAGGAGCTTACACTCTAATGTCCCCCCCCCCACACAGTCACATCAGTCTCTGTTACAGAGGAGCTTACACTCTAATGTCCCCTCCCCCACACAGTCACATCAGTCTCTGTACAGAGGAGCTTACACTCTAATGTCCCCTGCCCCCCACACAGTCACATCAGTCTCTGTACAGAGGAGCTTACACTCTAATGTCCCCTCCCCCACACACAGTCACATCAGTCTCTGTACAGAGGAGCTTACACTCTAATGTCCCCTCCCCCACAGTCACACCAGTCTCTGTACAGAGGAGCTTACACTCTAATGTCCCCTCCCCCCAGTCACATCAGTCTCTGTACAGAGGAGCTTACACTCTAATGTCCCCCCCCCCCCAGTCACATCAGTCTCTGTACAGAGGAGCTTACACTCTAATGTCCCCTCCCCCCCCCCCCACAGTCACATCAGTCTCTGTACAGAGGAGCTTACACTCTAATGTCCCCTCCCCCCACACAGTCACATCAGTCTCTGTACAGAGGAGCTTACACTCTAATGTCCCCTCCCCCCCACAGTCACATCAGTCTCTGTACAGAGGAGCTTACACTCTAATGTCCCCTCCCCCCACATCACATCAGTCTCTGTACAGAGGAGCTTACACTCTAATGTCCCCCTCCCCCCCCCCCACAGTCACATCAGTCTCTGTACAGAGGAGCTTACACTCTAATGTCCCCTCCCCCACAGTCACATCAGTCTCTGTACAGAGGAGCTTACACTCTAATGTCCCCCCCCCCCCCACAGTCACATCAGTCTCTGTACAGAGGAGCTTACACTCTAATGTCCCCTCCCCCCCACAGTCACATCAGTCTCTGTACAGAGGAGCTTACACTCTAATGTCCCCCCCCCCCACAGTCACATCAGTCTCTGTACAGAGGAGCTTACACTCTAATGTCCCCCCCCCCCACATCAGTCTCTGTACAGAGGAGCTTACACTCTAATGTCCCCCCCCCCCCCCCACAGTCACATCAGTCTCTGTACAGAGGAGCTTACACTCTAATGTCCCCCCCCCCCCCACCATCAGTCTCTGTACAGAGGGCTTACACTCTAATCCCCCTCCCCCCCCCACAGTCACATCAGTCTCTGTACAGAGGAGCTTACACTCTAATGTCCCCTCCCTCCCCCAGTCACATCAGTCTCTGTACAGAGGAGCTTACACTCTAATGTCCCCCACAGTCACATCAGTCTCTGTACAGAGGAGCTTACACTCTAATGTCCCCTCCCTCCCCAGTCACATCAGTCTCTGTACAGAGGAGCTTACACTCTAATGACCCCCCCCCATACAGTCACATCAGTCTCTGTACAGAGGAGCTTACACTCTAATGTCCTCTCCCCCCACAGTCACATCAGTCTCTGTACAGAGGAGCTTACACTCTAATGACCCCCCCCCACAGTCACATCAGTCTCTGTACAGAGGAGCTTACACTCTAATGTCCCCTCCCCCCCACACAGTCACATCAGTCTCTGTACAGAGGAGCTTACACTCTAATAATTGTACTTACATGAGGGCTCTTCAATATCTTCCCACAGATGGAGGTATCCGGATAGATGGTGAGCTCTTGGGGTTGAGGTGATACACTGAGCGGTGGAGTATCGGTGTCTCAGTAGTGGCCCCCGGGGGGGGGGGGGGTGACCAATCAGAAGCCTCCATGGGACTCATTTCCATCAGGAGAGATAGGGGTCTTTTATATGTAAATGTGATGATTGTCCGGAGAGGAGAGAGCCCCTCCCCCAATGTTTGTATAGAGCAAAGTGTGCGAGTGATCGGTGCCGATCTGTCTACTGATAGGAAGATCTATAGAGAGGGATGAGGACCTCCTGCTGGTGACCCCTCTACTGATAGAAAGGTCTATGTACAGCGGGGGGGGGGGGGGGGGGGCTAGGGGGGGGGGGGGCTCCAAACTTTCTAAACAAAAGGGCCAGTTTACTGTCCTTAAGACTTTTGGGGGGGCCAGACTATGGCCATAGGGAGTAGAAAAGGTGGGGGGTGGGGGTTATGCTCCATTGTTGGTATCAGTGGATGAAATAATGCTCCAAGGGCCAGATAAAAGCAAGCCATGGGGCCACAGTTTGGAGACCACTGATATAGAGGAATCAGGACCTCCATCCTCCTGCTGGTGACTAGGGATGAGTCAAATACCCCCTGGTTTGCAGCAGAACAGGGGGAGTGTTTGGGGACCCGGGTCCTGCCCCAGGGGAGTGTTTGGGGACCCGGGTCCTGCCCCAGGGGAGTGTTTGGGGACCTGGGTCCTGCCCCAGGGGAGTGTTTGGGGACCTGGGTCCTGCCCCAGGGGAGTGTTTGAGGACCCGGGTCCTGCCCCAGGGGAGTGTTTGGGGACCCGGGTCCTGCCCCAGGGGAGTGTTTGGGGACCCGGGTCCTGCCCCAGGGGAGTGTTGGGGGACCCGGGTCCTGCCCCAGGGGAGTGTTGGGGGACCTGGGTGCTGCGCCAGGGAGTGTGTTTGGGGACCCGGGTCCTGCCCCAGGGGAATGTTTGGGGGACCCGGGTCCTGCCCAGGGGAGTGTTGGGGGACCCGGGTCCTGCCCCAGGGGAGTGTTTGGGGCCCCGGGTCCTGCCCCAGGGGGAGTGTTTGGGGTCCTCCCCAGGGAGTGTTTGGGGACCCGGGTCCTGCCCCAGGGGGAGTGTTTGGGGACCCGGATCCTGCCCCAGGGGGAGTGTTTGGGGACCCGTCCTTGAGGGGGGGGACCGGATCCTGCCCCAGGGGAGTGTTTGGGGACCCGGGTCCTGCCCCAGGGGGTGTTTGGGGACCCGTCCTGCCCCAGGGGGAGTGTTTGGGGACCCGGATCCTGCCCCAGGGGAGTGTTGGGGGACCTGGGTCCTGCCCCAGGGGAGTGTTGGGGGACCTGGGTCCTGCCCCAGGGGAGTGTTTGGGGACCCGGGTCCTGCCCCAGGGGGAGTGTTTGGGGACCCGGGTCCTGCCCCAGGGGAGTGTTGGGGGACCTGGGTCCTGCCCCAGGGGAGTGTTTGGGGGACCCGGGTCCTGCCCCAGGGGGAGTGTTTGGGGACCCGGGTCCTGCCCCAGGGGAGTGTTTGGGGACCCGGCTCCTGCCCCAGGGGAGTGTTTGGGGACCAGGGTCCTGTTGGGTCCTTTTTTCGGAAGCAGAGATACTGCTCAAAGTGAAACAATAAAAGTGAAATCTTCCTTTAGATTTGGTACCTGGGGGGTGTCTATAGTATGCTTGTAAAGTGGCGCATGTTTCCCGTGTTTAGAACAAAAAATGTAATTTCTAAAGGAATATAAAACTGCTTGGATATGGATGAAGATCATTGAGAAAAACGGCATTGGGCGCACCAAGAAACCAAACCAAAGGTCTACACTGTAAGCCCTCACAGTTACACGTGGTGGGGGCGGGGCCTGTTGTGAAATATTTGATCAACATTTTTAAATGCCCCCCCCCCCCCCCTTACACAGGGGCAGAAAAATTGGGCCTCAGGCACTGTGGTGGCGCCCAGAAACAAAATTATTAGGATAGTCGCTCAGTATAATAATAGGATAGTCGCTCAGTATAATAGGATAGTCGCTCAGCATAATAGGATAGTCGCTCAGTATAATAGGATAGTCGCTCAGCATAATAGGATAGTCGCTCAGCATAATAGGATAGTCGCTCAGCATAATAGGATAGTCGCTCAGCATAATAGGATAGTCGCTCAGTATAATAGGATAGTCGCTCAGTATAATAGGATAGTCGCTCAGCATAATAGGATAGTCGCTCAGCATAATAGGATAGTCGCTCAGTATAATAGGATAGTCGCTCAGTATAATAGGATAGTCGCTCAGTATAATAGGATAGTCGCTCAGCATAATAGGATAGTCGCTCAGCATAATAGGATAGTCGCTCAGCATAATAGGATAGTCGCTCAGCATAATAGGATAGTCGCTCAGCATAATAGGATAGTCGCTCAGCATAATAGGATAGTCGCTCAGTATAATAGGATAGTCGCTCAGCATAATAGGATAGTCGCTCAGCATAATAGGATAGTCGCTCAGTATAATAGGATAGTCGCTCAGCATAATAGGATAGTCGCTCAGCATAATAGGATAGTCGCTCAGCATAATAGGATAATCCCTCAGCATAATAGGATAGTCGCTCAGCATAATAGGATAGTCGCTCAGCATAATAGGATAGTCGCTCAGCATAATAGGATAGTCGCTCAGTATAATAGGATAGTCGCTCAGCATAATAGGATAGTCGCTCAGCATAATAGGATAGTCGCTCAGCATAATAGGATAGTCGCTCAGCATAATAGGATAGTCGCTCAGCATAATAGGATAGTCGCTCAGCATAATAGGATAGTCGCTCAGCATAATAGGATAGTCGCTCAGCATAATAGGATAGTCGCTCAGCATAATAGGATAGTCGCTCAGTATAATAATAGGATAGTCGCTCAGTATAATAGGATAGTCGCTCAGCATAATAGGATAGTCGCTCAGCAGAATAGGATAGTCGCTCAGTATAATAGGATAGTCGCTCAGTATAATAGGATAGTCGCTCAGTATAATAGGATAGTCGCTCAGCATAATAGGATAGTCGCTCAGCATAATAGGATAGTCGCTCAGTATAATAGGATAGTCGCTCAGTATAATAGGATAGTCGCTCAGCATAATAGGATAGTCGCTCAGCATAATAGGATAGTCGCTCAGCATAATAGGATAGTCGCTCAGCATAATAGGATAGTCGCTCAGCATAATAGGATAGTCGCTCAGTATAATAGGATAGTCGTCATAATAGGATAGTCGCTCAGTATAATAGGATAGTCGCTCAGCATAATAGGATAGTCGCTCAGTATAATAGGATAGTCGCTCAGCATAATACGATAGTCGCTCAGTATAATAGGATAGTCGCTCAGTATAATAATAGGATAGTTGCTCAGTATAAAATGATAGTCGCTCAGCATAATAGGATAGTCGCTCAGTATAATAGGATAGTCGCTCAGTATAATAGGATAGTCGCTCAGTATAATAGGATAGTCGCTCAGTATAATAGGATAGTCGCTCAGCATAATAGGATAGTCGCTCAGTATAATAGGATAGTCGCTCAGCATAATAGGATAGTCGCTCAGTATAATAGGATGGTCGCTCAGCATAATAGGATAGTCGCTCAGCATAATAGGATAGTCGCTCAGTATAATAGGATAGTCGCTCAGCATAATAGGATAGTCGCTCAGTATAATAGGATAGTCGCTCAGTATAATAGGATAGTCGCTCAGTATAATAGGATAGTCGCTCAGCATAATAGGATAGTCGCTCAGCATAATAGGATAGTCGCTCAGCATAATAGGATAGTCACTCAGCATAATAGGATAGTCGCTCAGCATAATAGGATAGTCGCTCAGTATAATAGGATAGTCGCTCAGCATAATAGGATAGTCGCTCAGTATAATAGGATAGTCGCTCAGTATAATAATAGGATAGTCGCTCAGCATAATAGGATAGTCGCTCAGCATAATAGGATAGTCGCTCAGCATAATAGGATAGTCGCTCAGAATAATAGGATAGTCGCTCAGTATAATAGGATAGTCGCTCAGTATAATAATAGGCTCATATAATAGTAGTCGCTCAGCATAATAGGATAGTCGCTCAGCATAATAGGATAGTCGCTCAGTATAATAGGAGTAGACGCTCATAAAAATAGGATAGTCGCTCAGTATAATGGTCGCTCAGTATAATAGATAGTCGCTCAGTATAATAGGATAGTCGCTCATAATAGGATAGTCGCTCAGTATAATAGGATAGTCGCTCAGTATAATAGGATAGTCGCTCAGTATAATAGGATAGTCGCTCAGTATAATAGGATAGTCGCTCAGTATAATAGGATAGTCGCTCAGTATAATAGGATAGTCGCTCAGTATAATAGGATAGTCGCTCAGCATAATAGGATAGTCGCTCAGCATAATAGGATAGTCGCTCAGTATAATAGGATAGTCGCTCAGTATAATAGGATAGTCGCTCAGCATAATAGGATAGTCGTCAGCATAATAGGATAGTCGCTCAGCATAATAGGATAGTCGCTCAGTATAATAGGATAGTCGCTCAGCATAATAGGATAGTCGCTCAGTATAATAGGATAGTCGCTCAGCATAATAGGATAAATCCCTCAGCATAATAGGATAGTCGCTCAGGCATAATAGGATAGTCGCTCAGCATAATAGGATAGTCGCTCGAGTATAATAGGATAGTCGCTCAGTATAATAGGATAGTCGCTCAGTATAATAGGATAGTCGCCTCAGCGCTCAGAATAGGATAGTCGCTCAGTAATAGGATAGTCGCTCAGCATAATAGGATAGTCGCTCAGCATAATAGGATAGTCGCTCAGTATAATAGGCTCAGTATAATAGGATAGTCGCTCAGCATAATAGGATAGTCGCTCAGCATAATAGGATAGTCGCTCAGCATAATAGGATAGTCGCTCAGTATAATAGGCTCAGTATAATAGGCTCAGTATAATAGGATAGTCGCTCAGCATAATAGGATAGTCGCTCAGCAGTATAATAGGATAGTCGCTCAGCATAATAGGATAGTCGCTCAGCATAATAGGATAGTCGCTCAGTATAATAGGATAGTCGCTCAGCATAATAGGATAGTCGCTCAGCATAATAGGATAGTCGCTCAGCATAATAGGATAATCCCTCAGCATAATAGGATAGTCGCTCAGCATAATAGGATAGTCGCTCAGCATAATAGGATAGTCGCTCAGTATAATAGGATAGTCGCTTAGTATAATAGGATAGTCGCTCAGTATAATAGGATAGTCGCTCAGCAGAATAGGATAGTCGCTCAGTATAATAGGATAGTCGCTCAGTATAATAGGATAGTCGCTCAGTATAATAGGATAGTCGCTCAGCATAATAGGATAGTCGCTCAGCATAATAGGATAGTCGCTCAGTATAATAGGATAGTCGCTCAGTATAATAGGATAGTCGCTCAGCATAATAGGATAGTCGCTCAGCATAATAGGATAGTCGCTCAGCATAATAGGATAGTCGCTCAGTATAATAGTCGCTCATATAATAGGATAGTTGCTCAGTATAAAATGATAGTCGCTCAGCATAATAGGATAGTCGCTCAGTATAATAGGATAGTCGCTCAGTATAATAGGCTCATATAATAGTAGTCGCTCAGTATAATAATAGGATAGTCGCTCAGTATAATAGGATAGTCGCTCAGCATAATAGGATAGTCGCTCAGTATAATAGGATAGTCGCTCAGCATAATAGGATAGTCGCTCAGTATAATAGGATAGTCGCTCAGTATAATAGGATAGTCGCTCAGCATAATAGGATAGTCGCTCAGTATAATAGGATAGTCGCTCAGCATAATAGGATAGTCGCTCAGTATAATAGGATGGTCGCTCAGCATAATAGGATAGTCGCTCAGCATAATAGGATAGTCGCTCAGCATAATAGGATAGTCGCTCAGCATAATAGGATAGTCGCTCAGCATAATAGGATAGTCGCTCAGCATAATAGGATAGTCGCTCAGCATAATAGGATAGTCGCTCAGCATAATAGGATAGTCGCTCAGCATAATAGGATAGGCTCATATAATAGTAGTCGCTCAGTATAATAGGATAGTCGCTCAGTATAATAGGATAGTCGCTCAGTATAATAGGATAGTCGCTCATAATAGGATAGTCGCTCAGCATAATAGGATAGTCGCTCAGCATAATAGGATAGTCGCTCAGCATAATAGGATAGTCACTCAGCATAATAGGATAGTCGCTCAGCATAATAGGATAGTCGCTCAGTATAATAGGATAGTCGCTCAGCATAATAGGATAGTCGCTCAGTATAATAGGATAGTCGCTCAGTATAATAATAGGATAGTCGCTCAGCATAATAGGATAGTCGCTCAGCATAATAGGATAGTCGCTCAGCATAATAGGATAGTCGCTCAGTATAATAGGATAGTCGCTCAGTATAATAATAGGATAGTCGCTCAGCATAATAGGATAGTCGCTCAGCATAATAGGATAGTCGCTCAGCATAATAGGATAGTCGCTCAGCATAATAGGATAGTCGCTCAGTATAATAATAGGATAGTCGCTCAGCATAATAGGATAGTCGCTCAGCATAATAGGATAGTCGCTCAGTATAATAGGCTCATATAATAGTAGTCGCTCAGTATAATAATAGGATAGTCGCTCAGTATAATAGGCTCAGCATAATAGTAGTCGCTCAGTATAATAGGCGCTCAGCAGATAATAGTAGTTCGCTCAGTATAATAGGATAGTCGCTCAGTATAATAGGCTCATATAATAGTTAGTCGCTCAGTATAATAGGATAGTCGCTCAGTATAATAGGATAGTCGCTCATAATAGGATAGTCGCTCAGTATAATAGGATAGTCGCTCATAATAGGATAGTCGCTCAGTATAATAGGATAGTCGCTCAGTATAATAGGCTCAGCATAATAGTAGTCGCTCAGTATAATAGGATAGTCGCTCAGTATAATAGGATAGTCGCTCAGTATAATAGGATAGTCGCTCAGTATAATAGGATAGTCGCTCAGCATAATAGGATAGTCGCTCAGTATAATAGGATAGTCGCTCAGCATAATAGGATAGTCGCTCAGTATAATAGGATAGTCGCTCAGCATAGGCGTCTTCAAGGGATCCCAAATCCATCGAAAAATCGATCGGTTACATCAGCATCAGGTGCTTGGTAGGCTGCTGACACAATCCTCCTCCTGTGTGATCGGCGGGCCCCCAGGAACACTGTCTGGATAAAGGGGACCTTGAAAGGTAAGGAAGTCCTCCTCTTCCTCAGGTGCCCCGTCCATTACTCCACGCAGGTGGATAAGAGGGACAGTGTCTCTGCTCACCACTCCTCGTGGCCTCCTCAGTGCATGCATCCCTGATCAGTAGCCACTGGCGTGGCAGAAAGAAGCCAAGCTCCCCTGACCCTGTCCTGGTGCCATATTGGCACAGATTGATGGCCCCCCTGCTGTGTGTGCAGCCGCTGCAGCATGGCCAACGTAGAGTTCCCCCTGGTGGGCAGATGAGGCCGTTCTTGGGGAGGTTGTATTCCCTTTGGAGGTCTGTCAGCAACTGCACTACGGCTGCACTGCACTGTGTACACCACCAGAGGTGTAACAACTACGGCTGCACTGTACTGTGTACACCACCAGAAGTGTAACAACTACGGCTGCACTGTACTGTGTACACCACCAGAAGTGTAACTACGGCTGCACTGTACTGTGTACACCACCAGAGGTGTAACAACTACGGCTGCACTGTACTGTGTACACCACCAGAGGTGTAACAACTACGGCTGCACTGTACTGTGTACACCACCAGAGGTGTAACAACAACTACGGCTGCACTATACTGTGTACACCACCAGAGGTGTAACAACAACTACGGCTGCACTGCACTGTGTACACCACCAGAAGTTTAACAACTACGGCTGCACTGTACTGTGTACACCACCAGAAGTGTAACAACTACGGCTGCACTGCACTGTGTACACCACCAGAAGTGTAACAACAACTACGGCTGCACTGTACTGTGTACACCACCAGAGGTGTAACAACAACTACGGCTGCACTGTACTGTGTACACCACCAGAGGTGTAACAACAACTACGGCTGCACTGTACTGTGTACACCACCAGAAGTGTAACAACAACTACGGCTGCACTGTACTGTGTACACCACCAGAGGTGTAACAACAACTACGGCTACGTACTGTGTACACCACCAGAGGTGTAACACAACTGTACTGTACTGTACACCACCAGAGGTAACAACTACGTACTGTATTGTGTACAACAAGGTGTAACAACAACTACGGCTGCACTGCACTGTGTACACCACCAGAAGTGTAACAACTACGTACTGTACTGTGTACACCACCAGAAGTGTAACAACTACGGCTGCACTGTATTGTACACCACCAGAGGTACACCGGCTGCACTGTACTGTGTACACCACCAGAGGTGTAACAACACGGCTGCACTACGGCACCACCAGAAGTGTAACACGGCTGCACTGTACTGTACACCACCAGAAGTGTAACAACTACGGCTGCACTGTACTGTGTACACCACCAGAAGTGTAACAACTACGGCTGCACTGTACTGTGTACACCACCAGAGGTGTAACAACTACGGCTGCACTGTACTGTGTACACCACCAGAGGTGTAACAACAACTACGGCTGCACTGTACTGTGTACACCACCAGAGGTGTAACAACAACTACGTGCACTACTGTGTACACCACCAGAAGTACAACTACGGCTGCACTGTACTGTGTACACCACCAGAAGTGTAACAACTACGGCTGCACTGCACTGTGTACACCACCAGAGGTGTAACAACTACGGCTGCACTGTACTGTGTACACCACCAGAGGTGTAACAACTACGGCTGCACTGTACTGTGTACACCACCAGAGGTAACTACGTACTGTACTGTGTAACAAGAAGTGCAACTACGGCTGCACTGTACTGTGTACACCACCAGAGGTAACAACTACGTACTGCACTGTGTAACAAGAGGTGTAACAACTACGGCTGCACTGCTGTGTACACCACCAGAGGTGTAACAACTACGTACTGTACTGTGTACACCACCAGAGGTGTAACAACAACTACGTGCACTACTGTGTACAACCAGAGGTACAACTACGGCTGCACTGTACTGTGTACACCACCAGAAGTGTAACAACTACGGCTGCACTGTACTGTGTACACCACCAGAGGTGTAACAACTACGGCTGCACTGTACTGTGTACACCACCAGAAGTGTAACAACTACGGCTGCACTGTACTGTGTACACCACCAGAAGTGTAACTACGGCTGCACTGTACTGTGTACACCACCAGAAGTGTAACAACTACGGCTGCACTGTACTGTGTACACCACCAGAAGTGTAACAACTACGGCTGCACTGCACTGTGTACACCACCAGAGGTGTAACAACTACGGCTGCACTGTACTGTGTACACCACCAGAGGTGTAACAACTACGGCTGCACTGTACTGTGTACACCACCAGAGGTGTAACAACAACTACGGCTGCACTGTACTGTGTACACCACCAGAGGTGTAACAACTACGGCTGCACTGTACTGTGTACACCACCAGAAGTGTAACAACTACGGCTGCACTGTACTGTGTACACCACCAGAAGTGTAACAACTACGGCTGCACTGCACTGTGTACACCACCAGAAGTGTAACTACGGCTGCACTGTACTGTGTACACCACCAGAAGTGTAACAACTACGGCTGCACTGTACTGTGTACACCACCAGAAGTGTAACAACTACGGCTGCACTGTACTGTGTACACCACCAGAGGTGTAACAACAACTACGGCTGCACTGTACTGTGTACACCACCAGAGGTGTAACAACAACTACGGCTGCACTGTACTGTGTACACCACCAGAGGTGTAACAACTACGGCTGCACTGTACTGTGTACACCACCAGAGGTGTAACAACTACGGCTGCACTGTACTGTGTACACCACCAGAGGTGTAACAACAACTACGGCTGCACTGTACTGCACTGTACACCCGTGTACCAGAAGGTGTAACAACAACTACGGCTGCACTGTACTGTGTACACCACCAGAGGTGTAACAACTACGGCTGCACTGCACTGTGTACACCACCAGAAGTGTAACAACTACGGCTGCACTGCACTGTGTACACCACCAGAAGTGTAACAACAACTACGGCTGCACTGTACTGTGTACACCACCAGAAGTGTAACAACTACGGCTGCACTGTATTGTGTACACCACCAGAGGTGTAACAACAACTACGGCTGCACTGCACTGTGTACACCACCAGAAGTGTAACAACTACGGCTGCACTGTACTGTGTACACCACCAGAGGTGTAACAACAACTACGGCTGCACTGTACTGTGTACACCACCAGAAGTGTAACAACTACGGCTGCACTGTTACTGTGTACACCACCAGAGGTGTGTAACACACAATACGGCTGACACTGCACTGTGTACACCACCAGAGGTGTACAACAACTACGGCTGCACTGCACTGGCACCACCAGAGGTGTAACACAACTGTACTGTACTGTACACCACCAGAGGTGTAACAACTACGGCTGCACTGCACTGTGTACACCACCAGAGGTGTAACAACTACGGCTGCACTGCACTGTGTACACCACCAGAGGTGTAACAACAACTACGGCTGCACTGTACTGTGTACACCACCAGAGGTGTAACAACTACGGCTGCACTGTACTGTGTACACCACCAGAGGTGTAACAACTACGGCTGCACTGCACTGTGTACACCACCAGAGGTGTAACAACAACTACGGCTGCACTGTACTGTGTACACCACCAGAGGTGTAACAACTACGGCTGCACTGTACTGTGTACACCACCAGAGGTGTAACAACTACGGCTGCACTGCACTGTGTACACCACCAGAGGTGTAACAACTACGGCTGCACTGCACTGTGTACACCACCAGAAGTGTAACAACTACGGCTGCACTGTACTGTGTACACCACCAGAGGTGTAACAACAACTACGGCTGCACTGCACTGTGTACACCACCAGAAGTTTAACAACTACGGCTGCACTGTACTGTGTACACCACCAGAAGGCTGCACTAACACTGTGGCTGCACTGCACTGTGTACACCACCAGAGGTGTAACAACAACTACGCTGCACTGTACAACAACTACGGCTGCACTACACCACCAGAAGTGTAACAACTACGGCTGCACTGCACCACCAGAAGTTTAACACACCACCAGAGGTGGCTGCACTGTACTGTGGCTGCACTGCTGTGTACACCACCAGAAGTGTAACAACTACGGCTGCACTGTACTGTGTACACCACCAGAAGTGTAACAACTACGGCTGCACTGTACTGTGTACACCACCAGAGGTGTAACAACTACGGCTGCACTGTACTGTGTACACCACCAGAAGTGCAACTACGGCTGCACTGTACTGTGTACACCACCAGAAGTGTAACAACTACGGCTGCACTGCACTGTGTACACCACCAGAGGTGTAACAACTACGGCTGCACTGTACTGTGTACACCACCAGAGGTGTAACAACTACGGCTGCACTGTACTGTGTACACCACCAGAGGTGTGTACTGTGTACACCACTACGGCTGCACTGTACTGTGTACACCACCAGAAGTGTAACTACGGCTGCACTGTACTGTGTACACCACCAGAAGTGTAACAACTACGGCTGCACTGTGTACAACCACCAGAAGTGTAACTACGGCTGCACTGTACTGTGTACACCACCAGAAGTGTAACAACTACGGCTGCACTGTACTGTGTACACCACCAGAAGTGTAACTACGGCTGCACTGTACTGTGTACACCACCAGAAGTGTAACAACTACGGCTGCACTGTACTGTGTACACCACCAGAGGTGTAACAACTACGGCTGCACTGTACTGTGTACACCACCAGAGGTGTAACAACTACGGCTGCACTGTACTGTGTACACCACCAGAGGTGTAACAACAACTACGGCTGCACTGTACTGTGTACACCACCAGAGGTGTAACAACTACGGCTGCACTGTACTGTGTACACCACCAGAAGTGTAACAACTACGGCTGCACTGCACTGTGTACACCACCAGAGGTGTAACAACAACTACGGCTGCACTGCACTGTGTACACCACCAGAAGTGTAACAACTACGGCTGCACTGTACTGTGTACACCACCAGAAGTGTAACAACTACGGCTGCACTGTACTGTGTACACCACCAGAGGTGTAACAACTACGGCTGCACTGTACTGTGTACACCACCAGAAGTGTAACAACTACGGCTGCACTGTACTGTGTACACCACCAGAGGTGTAACAACTACGGCTGCACTGTACTGTGTACACCACCAGAAGTGTAACTACGGCTGCACTGCACTGTGTACACCACCAGAGGTGTAACAACAACTACGGCTGCACTGTACTGTGTACACCACCAGAGGTGTAACAACAACTACGGCTGCACTGTACTGTGTACACCACCAGAGGTGTAACAACTACGGCTGCACTGCACTGTGTACACCACCAGAGGTGTAACAACTACGGCTGCACTGCACTGTGTACACCACCAGAGGTGTAACAACTACGGCTGCACTGTACTGTGTACACCACCAGAAGTGTAACAACTAAGGCTGCACTGCACTGTGTACACCACCAGAGGTGTAACAACTACGTACTGTACGGTGAACACCACCAGAGGTGTAACAACAACTACGTGCACTACTGTGTACACTACCAGAAGTGCACAACTACGTACTGTGTACACCACCAGAAGTGTAACACTGCTGCACTGCACTGTGTACACCACCAGAGGTGTAACAACAACTACGGCTGCACTGTACTGTGTACACCACCAGAAGTGTAACAACTACGGCTGCACTGCACTGTGTACACCACCAGAGGTGTAACAACAACTACGGCTGCACTGTACTGTGTACACCACCAGAGGTGTAACAACTACGGCTGCACTGCACTGTGTACACCACCAGAGGTGTAACAACTACGTACTGCACTGTGTACACCACCAGAGGTGTAACAACTACGGCTGCACTGCTGTGTACACCACCAGAAGTGTAACTACGTACTGTACTGTGTACACCACCAGAGTGTAACAACTACGTACTGCACTGTGTAACCACCAGAGGTACAACAACTACGGCTGCACTGTACTGTGTACACCACCAGAAGTGTAACACGGCTGCACTACTGTGTACACCACCAGGGTGTAACAACAACTGCTGCACTGCTGTGTACACCACCAGAGGTGTAACAACTACGTACTGCACTGTGTACACCACCAGAGGTGTAACAACTACGGCTGCACTGCACTGTGTACACCACCAGGGTGTAACAACTACGGCCTGCGGTCACCACCAGAAGTGTAACCTAGCTACTGCACTGGACACCACCAGAGGTGTAACAACTACGGCTGCACTGCACTGTGTACACCAGGAACGGCCTGCGGTCAGACCTAGCTACACTGGATGTAGAGTATATATCGGTGGCGGTGCGTCCATAGGGGGCGCCGGAGCGCCGCCCCCCTCTCTCCCGCACCGCCACTGATATACAATACATAGATATGTGCATTGCATGAATCCATGTATTGTCACCGCTGCCGCCCACTATTCAGATGGCCAGCCCACTATTCAGATGGCCGGCCCCCTATTCAGATGGCCGGCCCCCTGGAGAGCGCCGTCCACCTGAATAACAGTAGCTGGTTGGCTGTAGAAGTGCCTATCAGAGCCAGCGGCCTGAGGGATCTAATCGGCTTCCAAATAGTTAACCAGGGGACGCAGGGTGTGTGCGGTTCCCTGGATAACACTGACAGGCGTCTCAACCAATCAGGGTCACCGGATCTGGTTAACGGTAACCTGATTGGCTGAAAATACATCGAGGGCGGGACTACTTCGAGGGATCGTGGAAGAGGATCCGAGGATGGCTGATCGAGAAAGGTAAGTGCCAGGCGGGAAGGCGGGGGAGGGGGCATTTTATTTGATTGATTTAATTGATGGGCACAGTGGCGACAATTGATGGGCACAGTGGCGGCAAATGATGGGCACAGTGGCGACAATTGATGGGGCACAGTGGCGACAATTGATGGGCACAGTGGCGACAATTGATGGGCACAGTGGCGGCAAATGATGGGCACAGTGGGACAATTGATGGGCACAGTGGCGACAATTGATGGGCACAGTGGCGGCAATTGATGGGCACAGTGGCGACAATTGATGGGGCACAGTGGCGACAATTGATGGGCACAGTGGCGACAATTGATGGGCACAGTGGCGACAATTGATGGGCACAGTGGCGACAATTGATGGGCACAGTGGCGACAATTGATGGGCACAGTGGCGACAATTGATGGGCACAGTGGCGGCAATTGATGGGCACAGTGGCGACAATTGATGGGCACAGTGGCGACAATTGATGGGCACAGTGGCGACAATTGATGGGCACAGTGGCGACAATTGATGGGCACAGTGGCGACAATTGATGGGCACAGTGGCGACAATTGATGGGCACAGTGGCAAACAGTTTTTCCAAGGAAATAGCGAACATTCGATGATCCTGGGCGCGCTGTTTCACACAATCAGGGAATGTTTTTCCTGGCAGGCGCGGTGGGAAAGGAGCCAGCTGCGGTCTATTCCCGAGCGCCACGGTAACGGGAGGGCGGGGCCGCTGGGTGACGACAATCCCCCGCACACAAATATTGATCGAGTCTGGGATTGGCGTCCATCGTCCGGCCGCTCTCTCCCACCGCACACAATGGTCTGTTTACTCCTCATGGGGAGGGTATCGGTCGCGTCCAACAACGGTGCAGGGCAACTGTCGGAAGGAATTGCAGGACGGTGCGAGAGGAAGGAGCGGATCGCCATTTGGCCGAGGAGGTAATGGTGATGGCCCGCTGAAAATGCCGCTCGCCTGGCTGTCCCACCGTCAGAGGTCCCAATGGGGACAGGCAAGAGGGAATAAACACCATTCATTATTTATGTGGAGCGGCACGGCTGGGTGGGGGATTGTAGGCGGACTAGAATGGCGTGACTTTAATTAGGGGGAGCTGGGCGGCTTCCGTCATAAAGGGCCAATGTGGGCGTGGTCTTACATATCATTATCCTTTTATAGTGTAAATCACACAGCGCACACTCCTATCCCCGACCCAGCGATCCCTCCAATCACACAGCACACTCCTAACCCCGACCCAGCGATCCCTCCAATCACACAGTGGAACGCACACTCCTAATAGATGGAGGACCCCGACCCAGCGATCCCTCCAATCACACAGCACACTCCTAACCCCGACCCAGCGATCCCTCCAATCACACAGCGCACACTCCTATCCCCGACCCAGCGATCCCTCCAATCACACAGCACACTCCTAACCCCGACCCAGCGATCCCTCCAATCACACAGCGCACACTCCTATCCCCGACCCAGCGATCCCTCCAATCACACAGCACACTCCTAACCCCGACCCAGCGATCCCTCCAATCACACAGCGCACACTCCTATCCCCGACCCAGCGATCCCTCCAATCACACAGCGCACACTCCTAACTGTCCCGACCCAGCGATCCCTCCAATCACACAGCACACTCCTAACCCCAACCATTCATTTTTATGTTATGTAGGCGAGAATGGACTTTAATTAGGGGCTGGCTCCAATCACACAGTGTGGCGGGTCGTACACTCCTAACCCCAACCCTTTTAGCGATCCCTCCAATCACACAGCACACTCCTAACCCCAACCCAGCGATCCCTCCAATCACACAGCACACACTCCTATCCCCGACCCAGCGATCCCTCCAATCACACAGCACACTCCTAACCCCGACCCAGCGATCCCTCCAATCACACAGCACACTCCTAACCCCGACCCAGCGATCCCTCCAATCACACAGCGCACACTCCTATCCCCGACCCAGCGATCCCTCCAATCACACAGCGCACACTCCTAACCCCGACCCAGCGATCCCTCCAATCACACAGCACACTCCTAACCCCAACCCAGCGATCCCTCCAATCACACAGCGCACACTCCTATCCCCGACCCAGCGATCCCTCCAATCACACAGCGCACACTCCTAACCCCGACCCAGCGATCCCTCCAATCACACAGCACACTCCTAACCCCGACCCAGCGATCCCCCAATCACACAGACCCAACCCCAACCCAGCGATCCCTCCAATCACACAGCACACTCCTAACCCCAACCCAGACCCTCCAATCACACAGCACACTCCTAACCCCAACCCAGATCCCTCCAATCACACACACACTCCTATCCCCGCCCAGCACCCTCCACACACAGCACACTCCTAACCCCGACCACAGCGATCCCCAATCACACAGACCCAACCCCGCCCAGATCCCTCCAATCACACAGCGCACACTCCTAACCCCGACCCAGCGATCCCTCCAATCACACAGCACACTCCTAACCCCGACCCAGCGATCCCTCCAATCACACAGCACACTCCTAACCCCAACCCAGCACCCTCCACACACAGCGCACACTCCTATCCCCGACCCAGCGATCCCTCCAATCACACAGCGCACACTCCTAACCCCGACCCAGCGATCCCTCCAATCACACAGCACACTCCTACCCCGACCCAGCGATCCTAACCCCAACCCAACCGCCAAGATCCCTCCAATCACACAGCACACTCCTATCCCCGACCCCGATCCCTCCACCCAGCGACACTCCTAACCCCGACCCCAGCGATCCCTCCAATCACACAGCACACTCCTAACCCCGACCCACGATCCCTCCAATCACACAGCGCACACTCCTATCCCCGACCCAGCGATCCCTCCAATCACACAGCGCACACTCCTAACCCCGACCCAGCGATCCCTCCAATCACACAGCACACATCCTAACCCCAACCCAGCACCCTCCACACACAGCACACTCCTAACCCCACCCAGACCCTCCAATCACACAGCACACTCCTAACCCGACCCACCGATCCCTCCAATCACACAGCGCACACTCCTAACCCCACCCACGATCCCTCCAATCACACAGCGACACTCCCCCCGACCCAGCGATCCCTCCAATCACACAGCGCACACTCCTAACCCCAACCCAGCGATCCCTCCAATCACACAGCGCACACTCCTAACCCCAACCCAGCGACCCTCCAATCACACAGCGACACTCCTAACCGCGACCCAGCGATCCCTCCAATCACACAGCGCACACTCCTAACCCCGACCCACCGATCCCTGCAATCACACAGCGCACACTCCTAACCCCAACCCAGCGATCCCTCCAATCACACAGCGCACACTCCTAACCCAAACCCAGCGATCCCTCCAATCACACAGCGCACACTCCTAACCCAACCCAGCGATCCCTCCAATCACACAGCGCACACTCCTAACCCAACCCAGCGATCCCTCCAATCACACAGCGCACACTCCTAACCCCGACCCAGCGATCCCTCCAATCACACAGCGCACACTCCTAACCCCAACCCACCGATCCCTCCAATCACACAGCGCACACTCCTAACCCCGACCCAGCGATCCCTGCAATCACACAGCGCACACTCCTAACCCCAACCCAGCGATCCCTCCAATCACACAGCGCACACTCCTAACCCCGACCCACCGATCCCTCCAATCACACAGCGCACACTCCTAACCCCGACCCAGCGATCCCTCCAATCACACAGCGCACACTCCTAACCCCAACCCAGCGATCCCTCCAATCACACAGCGCACACTCCTAACCCCAACCCAGCGATCCCTCCAATCACACAGCGCACACTCCTAACCCCAACCCAGCGATCCCTCCAATCACACAGCGCACACTCCTAACCCCAACCCACCGATCCCTCCAATCACACAGCACACTCCTAACCCCGACCCACCGATCCCTCCAATCACACAGCGCACACTCCTAACCCCGACCCAGCGATCCCTCCAATCACACAGCGCACACTCCTAACCCCGACCCAGCGATCCCTCCAATCACACAGCGCACACTCCTAACCCCAACCCAGCGATCCCTCCAATCACACAGCGCACACTCCTAACCCCAACCCAGCGATCCCTCCAATCACACAGCGCACACTCCTAACCGCGACCCAGCGATCCCTCCAATCACACAGCGCACACTCCTAACCCCGACCCACCGATCCCTGCAATCACACAGCGCACACTCCTAACCCCAACCCAGCGATCCCTCCAATCACACAGCGCACACTCCTAACCCAAACCCAGCGATCCCTCCAATCACACAGCGCACACTCCTAACCCAACCCAGCGATCCCTCCAATCACACAGCGCACACTCCTAACCCAACCCAGCGATCCCTCCAATCACACAGCGCACACTCCTAACCCCGACCCAGCGATCCCTCCAATCACACAGCGCACACTCCTAACCCAACCCAGCGATCCCTGCAATCACACAGCGCACACTCCTAACCCCAACCCAGCGATCCCTCCAATCACACAGCGCACACTCCTAACCCCGACCCACCGATCCCTCCAATCACACAGCGCACACTCCTAACCCCGACCCAGCGATCCCTCCAATCACACAGCGCACACTCCTAACCCCAACCCAGCGATCCCTCCAATCACACAGCGCACACTCCTAACCCCAACCCAGCGATCCCTCCAATCACACAGCGCACACTCCTAACCCCAACCCAGCGATCCCTCCAATCACACAGCGCACACTCCTCCCCAACCCAGCGATCCCTCCAATCACACAGCGCACACTCCTAACACCAACCCAGCGATCCCTCCATTTACACAGCAAGCACTCCTAACCTATGTGGTCGGTGTTGGATGGCTGTAGTGAAGTCAGAACCCTCAGAAGATCTATGTGGATCAACAGGGATCACTGGGTTGGGGTTAGGAGTGTGCTCTGTGATTGGAGGGATCGTTGAATTAGTATAGTAAAGTGAGAACCCTCAGGAGATCCATGTGGATGGTAGTGGATGGGTGTAGTGAGGTCAGAACCCTCCGGAGATCTATGTGGATGGTAGTGGATGGGTGTAGTGAGGTCAGAACCCTCAGGAGATCTATGTGGGTGGTAGTGGATGGGTGTAGTGAGGTCAGAACCCTCAGAAGATCTATGTGGATGGTAGTGGATGGGTGTAGTGAGGTCAGAACCCTCAGGAGATCTATGTGGATGGTAGTGGATGGGTGTAGTGAGGTCAGAACCCTCAGGAGATCTATGTGGATGGTAGTGGATGGGTGTAGTGAGGTCAGAACCCTCAGGAGATCTATGTGGGTGGTAGTGGATGGGTGTAGTGAGGTCAGAACCCTCAGGAGATCTATGTGGGTGGTAGTGGATGGGTGTAGTGAGGTCAGAAACCTCAGAAGATCTATGTGGATGGTAGTGGATGGGTGTAGTGAGGTCAGAACCCTCAGGAGATCTATGTGGATGGTAGTGGATGGGTGTAGTGAGGTCAGAACCCTCAGGAGATCTATGTTGGTGGTAGTGGATGGGTGTAGGGAGGTCAGAACCCTCAGGAGATCTATGTGGATGGTAGTGGATGGGTGTAGTGAGGTCAGAACCCTCAGGAGATCTATGTGGATGGGTGTAGTGAGGTCAGAACCCTCAGGAGATCTATGTGGATGGTAGTGGATGGGTGTAGTGAGGTCAGAACCCTCAGGAGATCTATGTGGATGGGTGTAGGGAGGTCAGAACCCTCAGGAGATCTATGTGGATGGTAGTGGATGGGTGTAGTGAGGTCAGAACCCTCAGGAGATCTATGTGGATGGTAGTGGATGGGTGTAGTGAGGTCAGAACCCTCAGGAGATCTATGTGGATGGTAGTGGATGGGTGTAGTGAGGTCAGAACCCTCAGGAGATCTATGTGGATGGGTGTAGGGAGGTCAGAACCCTCAGGAGATCTATGTGGATGGGTGTAGGGAGGTCAGAACCCTCAGGAGATCTATGTGGATGGTAGTGGATGGGTGTAGTGAGGTCAGAACCCTCAGGAGATCTTTGTGGATGGTAGTGGATGGGTGTAGTGAGGTCAGAACCCTCAGGAGATCTATGTGGATGGTAGTGGATGGGTGTAGTGAGGTCAGAACCCTCAGGAGATCTATGTGGGTGGTAGTGGATAGGTGTAGTGAGGTCAGAACCCTCAGAAGATCTATGTGGATGGTAGTGGATGGGTGTAGTGAGGTCAGAACCCTCAGGAGATCTATGTGGATGGTAGTGGATGGGTGTAGTGAGGTCAGAACCCTCAGGAGATCTATGTGGATGGGTGTAGTGAGGTCAGAACCCTCAGGAGATCTATGTGGATGGTAGTGGATGGGTGTAGGGAGATCAGAACCCTCAGGAGATCTATGTGGATGGGTGTAGTGAGGTCATAACCCTCAGGAGATCTATGTGGGTGGTAGTGGATGGGTGTAGTGAGGTCGGAACCCTCAGGAGATCTATGTGGATGGTAGTGGATGGGTGTAGTGAGGTCGGAACCCTCAGGAGATCTATGTGGGTGGTAGTGGATGGGTGTAGTGAGGTCAGAACCCTCAGGAGATCTATGTGGATGGTAGTGGATGGGTGTAGTGAGGTCAGAACCCTCAGGAGATCTATGTGGATGGGTGTAGGGAGGTCAGAACCCTCAGGAGATCTATGTGGATGGTAGTGGATAGGTGTAGTGAGGTCAGAACCCTCAGGAGATCTATGTGGATGGTAGTGGATGGGTGTAGTGAGGTCAGAACCCTCAGGAGATCTATGTGGATGGTAGTGGATGGGTGTAGTGAGGTCAGAACCCTCAGGAGATCTATGTGGGTGGTAGTGGATGGGTGTAGTGAGGTTAGAACCCTCAGGAGATCTATGTGGATGGTAGTGGATGGGTGTAGTGAGGTCGAACCCTCAGAACTATGTGGGTGGTAGTGGATGGGTGTAGTGAGGTTAGAACCTCAGGAGATCTATGTGGGTGGTGGGTGTAGTGGGTCGGAACCCTGGGTCTATGTGGGTGGTAGTGAGGTGTAGTGAGGTCAGAACCCTCAGGAGATCTATGTGGATGGTAGTGGATGGGTGTAGTGAGGTCAGAACCCTCAGGAGATCTATGTGGATGGGTGTAGGGAGGTCAGAACCCTCAGGAGATCTATGTGGATGGTAGTGGATGGGTGTAGTGAGGTCAGAACCCTCAGGAGATCTATGTGGATGGTAGTGGATGGGTGTAGTGAGGTCAGAACCCTCAGGAGATCTATGTGGGTGGTAGTGGATGGGTGTAGTGAGGTCAGAACCCTCAGGAGATCTATGTGGGTGGTGGGTGTAGTGGGTCAGAACCCTGGGTCTATGTGGGTGGTAGTGAGGTTAGAGGTTAGAACCCTCAGGAGATCTATGTGGGTGGTAGTGGATGGGTGTAGTGAGGTCGGAACCCTCAGGAGATCTATGTGGGTGGTAGTGGATGGGTGTAGTGAGGTCAGAACCCTCAGGAGATCTATGTGGATGGTAGTGGATGGGTGTAGTGAGGTCAGAACCCTCAGGAGATCTATGTAGTGAGGGAGGTCAGAACCCTCAGGAGATCTATGTGGATGGGTGTGGGTGTAGGGGTCAGAACCCTCAGGAGATCAGTGGATGGTAGTGGATGGGTGTAGTGAGGTCAGAACCTCAGGAGATCTATGTGGATGGTAGTGGATGGGTGTAGTGAGGTCAGAACCCTCAGGAGATCTATGTGGATGGTAGTGGATGGGTGTAGTGAGGTCAGAACCCTCAGGAGATCTATGTGGATGGTAGTGGATGGGTGTAGTGAGGTCAGAACCCTCAGGAGATCTATGTGGGTGGTAGTGGATGGGTGTAGTGAGGTTAGAACCCTCAGGAGATCTATGTGGATGGTAGTGGATGGGTGTAGTGAGGTCAGAACCCTCAGGAGATCTATGTGGATGGTAGTGGATGGGTGTAGTGAGGTCAGAACCCTCAGGAGATCTATGTGGGTGGTAGTGGATGGGTGTAGTGAGGTCAGAACCCTCAGGAGATCTATGTGGGTGGTAGTGGATGGGTGTAGTGAGGTCAGAACCCTCAGGAGATCTATGTGGATGGTAGTGGATGGGTGTAGTGAGGTCAGGACCCTCAGGAGATCTATGTGGGTGGTAGTGGATGGGTGTAGTGAGGTCAGAACCCTCAGGAGATCTATGTGGGTGGTAGTGGATGGGTGTAGTGAGGTCAGAACCCTCAGGAGATCTATGTGGGTGGTAGTGGATGGGTGTAGTGAGGTCAGAACCCTCAGGAGATCTATGTGGATGGTAGTGGATGGGTGTAGTGAGGTCAGAACCCTCAGGATATCTATGTGAGTGGTAGTGGATAGGTGTAGTGAGGTCAGAACCCTCAGGAGATCTATGTGGATGGGTGTAGTGAGGTCAGAACCCTCAGGAGATCTATGTGGGTGGGTGTAGTGAGGTCAGAACCCTCAGGAGATCTATGTGGGTGGGTGTAGTGAGGTCAGAACCCTCAGGAGATCTATGTGGGTGGGTGTAGTGAGGTCAGAACCCTCAGGAGATCTATGTGGGTGGTAGTGGATAGGTGTAGTGAGGTCAGAACCCTCAGGAGATCTATGTGGATGGGTGTAGTGAGGTCAGAACCCTCAGGAGATCTATGTGGATGGGTGTAGTGAGGTCAGAACCCTCAGGAGATCTATGTGGATGGTAGTGGATGGGTGTAGGGAGATCAGAACCCTCAGGAGATCTATGTGGATGGGTGTAGTGAGGTCGGAACCCTCAGGAGATCTATGTGGATGGTAGTGGATGGGTGTAGTGAGGTCGGAACCCTCAGGAGATCTATGTGGATGGTAGTGGATGGGTGTAGTGAGGTCGGAACCCTCAGGAGATCTATGTGGGTGGTAGTGGATGGGTGTAGTGAGGTCAGAACCCTCAGGAGATCTATGTGGGTGGTAGTGGATGGGTGTAGTGAGGTCGGAACCCTCAGGAGATCTATGTGGATGGTAGTGGATGGGTGTAGTGAGGTCGGAACCCTCAGGAGATCTATGTGGGTGGTAGTGGATGGGTGTAGTGAGGTCAGAACCCTCAGGAGATCTATGTGGGTGGTAGTGGATGGGTGTAGTGAGGTCGGAACCCTCAGGAGATCTATGTGGATGGGTGTAGTGAGGTCAGAACCCTCAGGAGATCTATGTGGGTGGTAGTGGATAGGTGTAGTGAGGTCGGAACCCTCAGGAGATCTATGTGGATGGGTGTAGTGAGGTCAGAACCCTTAGACGTTCCATGTGGCCAGTAGTGGATGGGTGCCGTGGCTCTGGGTAATCAATGTAAGGACACTTGGGGGCCCAATGCTGTAGGTCACACACTTTACCTCTTTCTTATATCAAAATGAAGTAAATCTGCAGGAAAGGCGAATATTCCATCCTGCCTCTCCCCGCCATCCCTCCTCCCTCCAGGTGTTTGTGGAAGTTTTCACGCCTGGTTGGAGTAACACACTGGCCTGGGCAGTGATAAGAGAATAATATCACGCAGAGATACCGAGCCCATCGAATACAGAGAAGTGATCAGACCACAGCTGTGGACATAAAGCGCCTTGTGTACATAAATCATCTATTTACAGCGCCGACCATCTGGGCGCAAAAGACTCAATATGGCCGTCATAAAACAACAAGACTCAGCTCCTGAGATATGAAACCCCGACAATCGCCCACCATGACCGATCGTTTTATCTCAATGGTCTGCTGAGCCGTCTGCAGGCAGAAGATAGAGGAGATCCTTGTTTGAGGACTGGAAGTTTCCGTGGGATGTCTACTGAGGTCCGCGGAAAGACCACCATTCCAGGTGGGTTAGAACCTCGATTCCTCAGATATATTGATTCCAAACCTCTCCATTCCTAACATATCAATTCCAAACATATTGATTCCAAATCAAATTCAAACCTATCAATTCCAAATCTATAGACCCCAAGTCTATAGATTCCAAACCTATTGATTTCTAGCATATCCCTATCTAAACCTATAGACCCCAAACCTATAAATTCCAAACTTATCGATTCCTAACCTATTGACTCCAAGTCTGTCGGTTCCAAACAAATTGATTACTAACCTATTGATTCCAAATCTGTGTATCGATTCCAACCCTGGGAGAAATTTATTGGAACTTTTTACAGATTTTTATTACAAAAAGACTTCCACAGTAGATGGATGGATAGGTTGGTGGATGGAGGAATGGATGGATGGACAGGTGGAGGAATGAAGAGATGGCTGGACAGGTGGATGGAGGAATGGACTGGATGGACAGGTTGGATGGATGATGTAATGGATGGATGGATAGGTTGGTGGATGGAGGAATGGATGAATGGACAGGTGGAGGAATGAAGAGATGGCTGGACAGGTGGATGGAGGAATGGACTGGATGGACAGGTTGGATGGATGATGGAATGGATGGATGGATAGGTTGGTGGATGGAGGAATGGATGAATGGACAGGTGGAGGAATGAAGAGATGGCTGGACAGGTGGATGGAGGAATGGACTGGATGGACAGGTTGGATGGATGATGGAATGGATGGATGGATAGGTTGGTGGATGGAGGAATGGATGAATGGACAGGTGGAGGAATGAAGAGATGGCTGGACAGGTGGATGGAGGAATGGACTGGATGGACAGGTTGGATGGATGATGGAATGGATGGATGGATAGGTTGGTGGATGGAGGAATGGATGAATGGACAGGTGGAGGAATGAAGAGATGGCTGGACAGGTGGATGGAGGAATGGACTGGATGGACAGGTTGGATGGATGATGGAATGGATGGATGGATAGGTTGGTGGATGGAGGAATGGATGAATGGACAGGTGGAGGAATGAAGAGATGGCTGGACAGGTGGATGGAGGAATGGACTGGATGGACAGGTTGGATGGATGATGGAATGGATGGATGGATAGGTTGGTGGATGGAGGAATGGATGGATGGACAGGTGGAGGAATGAAGAGATGGCTGGACAGGTGGATGGATGGAATGATGGATAGGTTGGTGGATGGAGGAACAGATTGGATGGACAAAAAGATGGCTGGACGGGTGGATGTATGATGGAATGGATGGATGGATGAATGAAGAGATGGCTGGACAGGTGGAGGAATAAATTGGATTGATGGATGGAAGGAATAAAACACAGATATTTGTTGGTGAATGTATGATGGAGGACGGTGGGGAGGAGGACAGGTGAGCCATTCAGCGCCCCTCCCATCTCCACAGCTTCACTGACACCAGGAGACGGGCTGCGGTGTTCACACACATCAGATGATAGAACCTCCCGGACACTTCATAGGACAGCGCGGGGTCCATTGTCCAGGTGAGATGACCTCCTGACTTTACCTTTCTACAAGTCACAGCTGCCTTTTAGCGTTTCCTCCTCCTGACTTCTAAAGTGAATTCAGATTCTTCAGTACGGAATGAATTCATCATTGAAATGAAATTATTATTAATATGATGGATGATGATGATGATGATGATGATTTGGGATGTATTTGGCGCCAGCAGTGTGCACAGAGCTTTACATTATAAAGGGGACAGTACAATACAAGAGGGCTGTGGGGGCTGTTCCCGAGAGCTTACAATCTAATAGGTAGAGACAAGCGAGAGGAAAAGAAACAACTGAGAAAGATGAGCTGATGGAGAAAGTAAAAGTTGAGTTGTGAGGCTTCTCTGAGGAGATGATTTTTCTGGGATTGCCTAAAAGGAGACAGAGTAGGAAAAAGATGGACAGATTGGAGTCGGAAGTTCCAGTGGATGGGAGAGGCTCTGGACAGATTGGAGTCGGAAGTTCCAGTGGATGGGAGAGGCTCTGGACAGATTGGAGTCGGAAGTTCCAGTGGATGGGAGAGGCTCTGGACAGATTGGAGAAGGGAGTTCCAAAAGGAGAGAAGGGGCTATGGACAGATTGGGGTAGTGAGTTCCAGAGGATGGGAGAGGCTCTGGACATATTTGGATAAGGAGTTCCAGAGGATGAGAGAGGCTCTGAACAAATTTTTAGTAGGGAGGAGTTCCAGATGAAGGAAGGGGGGAAGGGGCTCTGGACAGATTAGGTTAGGGAGTTCAGGAGAATGGAAGAAGCTCTGGACAGATTGGAGTAGGGAGTGTGAGAGGATAGGAGAGGGTCTGAACAAATTGGGGTACAAGGTTTCAGAAGAAGGGCGAGGCTGTGGACAGATTGGAGTAGGGAGTTCCTGAGGGTGGGAAAGGTTTTGAACAGATTGAAGTATGGAGTTCCGGAGGATGGAAGAAGCTTTGGACAAATTGGGGTAGGAAGTTTCAGAGGAAGGGAAAGGCTCTAGACAGATTGAAGTAGGAAGTTCCAGAGGATGGGAGAAGCCCTGGGCAGATTGGGGTAGAGTATTTAAGAGGATGGGAGAGGCTTTGGACAGATTGGAGTAGGGAGTGCCAAAAGATGGGAGAGCCTCTAGATAGATCTTTTGCAAAGGTGACTGTGTCCAGTATCAGAGCCCGGTACTCCCTGCTGAGGGTCCTGAGGAAAGGCTCAGGGAACTCCTCTCCTGGACTTTGGACAGATTGGGGTAGAGAGTTCCAGAGGATGGGAACTCCTTTCCTGGACTGGTTGGGAGGTTCTGCTTTCACTGATAATGGAATACTGTCTTCCAAAGACTCCGCCTCTCTGATATTCTATTCTGTTTTCCTTCCAGGTTCTGGGAATTCTTCACCATCGGGAATGTGGGAGGATCTCCGCCAGCTATGAACTCCTCCACCCCGCAGCCCGGGAGCAACCCTTCCCCCCTGGTGTCCGTGACCAACATCCCGTACCTGGTGACAGAAGTGCTGACGGCCGTGGTCTCTGTGGTGGGGAACATTCTCATCTGTTTGGCCGTCTTCAATGACCGCAGGCTGCGGACTGTCACCAACAACTTCATCCTGTCTTTGGCCAGCGCCGACATCCTGGTGGGAGCCGTGGCCATCCCTTGTGCCATCCTCCTGGATCTGGGCGTGGCTCGGTGCAGCCTCTACTCCTGCCTGCTGATGCTCTGCAACCTCATGACCTTCTCTTTGGCCTCCATCTTCGGACTGTTGGCGGTGGCAGTGGAGCGGTACATCTCCATCTTGTGTCCCTTCCGTTACCGAGCCCTGGTCACCCCCCGGGCCTCCGTCCTGGTGATAATCTGTACCTGGATACTGGCGGCAGTGGCAGGCCTGATGCCCTTTATGGGTTGGCGGAAACCCTTCCCCCCGGAGAGCGAATGTCTGTTCAGCAGCCTGATCTCCGAGTCGTACATGGTCTACATGATCTTCTTCGGCTGCGTGGTTTCTCCGTTGGTCGCCATGCTGGTGCTCTACGCTCGCATCTTCCTGGAGATTCGCAGGCAGATCCGGCAGATCGCGGAGTGGGAGGTGGACGTCAGCCGCCGGCACCGGAAGAGGCGCGTCGTGGTCAGGGAGTTCCGCATGGCCTCCTCGCTCTTCCTGGTGGTCTTCTGCTTCGTACTTTGCTGGTTTCCCATCCACATCCTCAACGTCATCCGACTTTTCTGTCCCAAGTGCCCAATCAACGAAGACTTGGTCCTCTCCGCCGTCATCCTCTCCCACGCCAACTCCGCCATCAACCCCATCATCTACGTCTTCCGGATGAGAACCTTCCGCCGCGCTGTGGAGGCCACTCTGTCCTGTTACTGCATCACCGGATCTGTGGGGAGCGTCACCGGATCCAGCCAGGCAAAGGTGACCCAGGAGCAGAGGGGGGATGGGACCACCAGGGATGGTCCTCTGCCTGGGAACTAGGCGTGGGGGAGGGGGAGCTCCTGGGATGGGAGGATTCTTGTAGTAAGTCATGCGACTACCTCTGTGGGCGGCAGGGGGAAGGACGCCAGAATCTAGAAAAAGCACCTTCTTCTCCACCAGTAGCCCACATAAAACCGGGACTCCCTTCTGTTACCGCCCTTCATCCACAGTCCTTGTCCTGGGAATGAAGCCAGGTGTGGGGGAGGGGAGCCTCTTGGGATGGGAGGAGTCTTGTAGTAAGTCATGTGACTACCTCTGTGGGCGGCTGGGGGAGGACGCCAGAATTTAGAAAGCACCTTCTTCTCCACCAGTAGGCCACCATGAAATCCGGACTCCTTTCTGATAAATCCTGGAGATGGTACCACCCCTCATCCACAGTCCTTGTCCTGAACAGTTCTGGAGACCAGGAAGTTCTTTTTTTTTTTTTTTCATACTTTGCAGGTGATTGGCTAAAAGTGATAAAGAGCGAGGAGCCAATCAATCAGCACCAGAGACATAGAACTCATCAGGACCCTTCATGGTTTCCTCTACAAGCTGGCCCAGGGTCTTGTAACAATGTCATAGGTGGGTGTGGCCTGTGATGGGCGGAGATCCATAGATTTCCTGTTCTCCCCACAACCATGAAGATCAGAGTCCTCCCCGTGGTCTCTACAGGAAGTGGCACTCTGGGCAATCCTCATCCTGCCATCATCAGTACCCACATAGGGACGGGGAGATCAGATTTACTGCTTTACATTTTATTTTCCCAGTGACTTCCTGGTTCCTGGCCTAGGCCACAATGATGTCATCCTTCCCGGGAGTCTTCAGCAGGGGGAGGAGCTATGCTAAGCCCACCCCCACGCCTGAGCTAAGGGCAGATTCCAGGAAGTAAATACTTAGTACACCCCATGAATGGCAGAGGTCAGCACATTAGCAGGCGGCCAATGATGTACCTTTGTGGTCAGTACTGAGTGACGGTTGTACGGGGGGCCACATATGAATTTTTCCCCCGCATCTTCCACACCCCCGAGAAAGAAATAAGACATTGTATTCAGAAACGCGTTGGGAATTTCAGCATTCCTCAGTCCAGTGGTGATGACAGATGGAGGAAGCTTTGATTCCATGACGTCATACCGTACAGGAATAAACAGCTGCCACTACTGTGTAAGGCTTTCATGTCTACTTACCTTTCTACCAATAAAGCTTGTAGATCGTTTTTGTAAATTGGCTTCTAGACTTGTGTTGCTTTGAAGTCCCACAAGCAAGAGGGGGGTGGGGGGGTCTGTCCTATACTTACCTTCTCCTGTGACATCACTGGTGGGCTCAGACCTCTAAGGGAGTGGCCACTTATCAACTATGACACAACTCCCTCAGAGGTCAGAGCTCACCAACAGTCACAAACCTTCTCCTATGACATCATTGGCGGGCTCTGACCTCAAAGGGAGTCATGTCACGGGAGAAGGTAAGTGACACTTGGTTGGCCATAGCCTCTAAGGGAGCGGTCACTTACCTTCTCCTACAACAGGACTCCCTCAGGAGACCAGAGCTCACCAAGTCACCTTATCCTATAACATTAGTGGTGGGCTCTGACCCTTGAGAGAGTTATGTCAAGGTAAGTGACTCTTGGTTGGCTCTGGCCACTTACTTTCTCCTGACGCAACTGCCTCAAAAAGGTCAGCGCCCACCAAGAGTCAGCTACCTTCTATGCAGTGACTGTTGGTGAGCTCTGAGGGAGTGGTCACTTACCTTCTCCTATGACATCATTGGTGGGCTCTGACTTTAAAGGGAGTCATGGAAAAGGTAAGTGACTCTTGGTTGGCTCTAGCCTCTGAGGGAGCAGTCACTTATCTTCAACTACAACAGGACTCCCTCAAAAAGGTCACCAAGTTACCTTCTCCTATAACATCATTGGTGGGCTCTGACCCTTGAAGGAGTCATGTCATGGGAGAAGGTAAGTGACTCTTGGTTGGCTCTGGCCACTTACTTACACCTGACGCAGCTCCCTCAAAAGGTCAGAGCCCACCACCTTCTATGCAGGGACTGTTGGTAAGCTCTGAGGGAGTGGTCACTTACCTCCTTGTGACATCACTGGTGGGCTCAGACCTCTGAGAGTGGCCACTTACCTTCTCCTAAGACACAACTCCCTCAGAAGGTCATAGCTCAGCAACAGTCTATAAAATCACTGGTAAGCTCTGACATATGAGGGAATCGTGTCATAGAAGGTAAGTGGCCACTCCCTCAGAAGGTCATAACTCACCAAGTCACTTACCTTCTCCTATGACATCATTAGTGGGCTCTGACCTCTGGAGGGAGTTGCGGCATAGAAGGTAAGGGACTCTGGCCTCTGAGGGAGTGTCACTTACCTTCTCACATGACGCAATTCTCTCAGCGGTCAGAGCCCACTAAGAGTCACTTGCCTTCTATGCAGTGACTGTTGGTGCGTTCTGAGGGAGTGGTCACCTACCTTCCCCTAAGACAACTCCCTCAGTTGGTCAGAGCCCACCAAGTCACTTGCTTTCTATGCAGTGACTCCATCAAAGGCCAGGGACTGTTGGTGAGCTCTGAGGGAGTGGTCACTTACCTGCTCCTATGACATCACTGGTGAGCTCTGCCCTCTGAGGGAGTTGCGGCGTAGAGGAGGTAAGTGACACTTAGTTGGCTCCGGCATTTGAGGGAGTGGTCACAAAACTTCTCCTACGACACACAACTCCCTCAGAGGTCAGAGCTCACCAACCTTCTCCCACGAGATCACCGGTGACTCTTGGTTGGCTCTGGCCTCTGGGGGAGTGGTCACTTACCTTCTCATTAGAAGGCTTGTTCCAGGTGGGATGGAGTAATGGAGGGTTAGAACCCGTCAGGTGTCCCCAAGTTATACTTTACACAGACCAGACTGTCCGACATTTTCCTACCGGCGGGGGCGATTACAATGGAACAAACCATTTCCCTGCTGGCTGGGGGGGGGGGCTTACAATGGAACAAACCATTTCCCTGCTGGCTAGGGGGGGGGGGGGGGCTTACAATGGAACAAACCATTTCCCTGCTGGCTGGGGGGGGGCGGCTTACAATGGGACAAACCATTGCCGGGGGGGGCGATTACAACGGGACAAACCATTGCCCAGCGACGGGGGCGATTACAACGGGACAAACCATTGCCCAGCGACGGGGGCGATTACAACGGGACAAACCATTGCCCAGCGACGGGGGCGATTACAACGGGACAAACCATTGCCCAGCGACGGGGGCGATTACAACGGGACAAACCATTGCCCAGCGACGGGGGCGATTACAACGGGACAAACCATTTCCCAGCGACGGGGGGCGATTACAACGGGACAAACCATTGCCCAGCGACGGGGGGCGATTACAACGGGACAAACCATTGCCCACCGACGGGGGGCGATTACAACGGGACAAACCATTTGCCCCATGAATGGGGGTGCTTACAATGGGACAAACCATTTCCCCATTAATGGGGGTGCTTACAATGGGACAAACCATTTCCCCATTAATGGGGGTGCTTACAATGGGACAAACCATTTCCCACTGATGTGGGGTGCTTACAATGGGACAAACCATTTCCCACTGATGTGGGGTGCTTACAATGGGACAAACCATTGCCTACTGACAGGGGTGATTATAATGATCATCTTTTATTTATCCCGAAAGGAATAAAACTTACCATAACTGAGTATGTGGAGTTTGGCTTCCATCTGTTGGTCAGGAATGTAGACTCCACCCACAGGGTGACACCACGGCTCCTCCTTTGTATTTTCAGGTTTACATCTTCTTTAATGTGAGGGCCACTCAGGGAAACTTACAGCGCCAGGGGCCCCAGAAATGATGGGACACAAAATCGACTTATCAGAGCATAGAACAATAAGACTCCGCCCACAGGAATACGACAACTTGGCTTTATTAGAAAACACCTGAGCCCCCCCGAGGTGTCAGCCCCCGGGGGACCCGAAACACATAAACCCCTCCCCTCCCCCATCCAGGCTGGCTCTCCATGTGTAGAAGAGAGTCCCGGAAGAGTCCTCACTTCCCAGCCAGCAATGGATTCCTGAGGACGACGATGACGCTGTCCCCCCGCAGGAACATCTTGGAGATGTAGCGGTCCTTGTTGACGGGTTTGGATTTCTTCTTCCCCTTCCCGCTCTTCGGAACCTCCGTCCACATCTCCTTCACATTCTCCAGGACCATGTTACAGTGTCTGGGGGGAGGGGAGGGGGAGGACACACAACTCAGGGGTGAGGATAATGATGCTGCCCATGCTCCGCCCCCAAACAACCGAGAACAGACCCACCCCCACAGATCCCCAACTATCACAGAACCCCGCCCCACAGATCCCATCACAGAACCCCAACAAAGCCCCCGCCCCACAAAACTCTGCCTCACAAGACCCCGCCCCCCACAGAACAAGACCCCACAGATCCCATCACAAATCCCCAACTGTAACAAAGCCCCCGCCCCCACAAAACTCTGCCTCATAAGTTCAGCCCCCAAAGAACCTTCCTACCTGTCAAAAGCCTTCACCCTTCCCAGCAGCTTCTTATTGTTGCGGCAGTTGATGAGGACCTGTGTGTTGTTCTTTACAGACTGGGTGAGCACAGAGAGGGGCCCCGTGTTAAACTCCTCCTCCTCGCGTTTCTGCAGCTCCTCCGGGGTCATCTCACTCTTCGGCTTGTTTAGGAGACTCCTATAGGAAGAAAAAACGAGCTTACAGGAAATTCTTCTCCTCCGGCACACAAAGCTCCACCCCCTCCCTCCTCCTCCATCACACACAGCTCCACCCCCTCCCTCCTCCACCATCACACACAGCTCCACCCCCTCCCTCCTCCACCACCACCACACACAGCTCCACCCCCTCCCTCCTCCATCACACACAGCTCCACCCCCTCCCTCCTCCTCCTCCATCACACACAGCTCCACCCCCTCCCTCCTCCTCCATCACACACAGCTCCACCCCCTCCCTCCTCCTCCTCCATCACACACAGCTCCACCCCCTCCCTCCTCCTCCATCACACACAGCTCCACCCCCTCCCTCCTCCATCACACACAGCTCCACCCCCTCCCTCCTCCTCCATCACACACAGCTCCACCCCCTCCCTCCTCCATCACACACAGCTCCACCCCCTCCCTCCTCCTCCATCACACACAGCTCCACCCCCTCCCTCCTCCTCCATCACACACAGCTCCACCCCCTCCCTCCTCCTCCATCACACACAGCTCCACCCCCTCCCTCCTCCTCCATCACACACACACACACAGCTCTCCCCTCCCTCCTCCTCCATCACACACACACACACAGCTCTCCCCTCCTCCTCCTCCATCACACACACACACAGCTCTCCCCTCCCTCCTCCTCCTCCATCACACACACACACAGCTCTCCCCTCCCTCCTCCTCCATCACACACACACAGCTCTCCCCTCCCTCCCTCCTCCTCCATCACACACACACACACAGCTCTCCCCTCCTCCTCCTCCATCACACACACAGCTCTCCCCTCCCTCCTCCTCCATCACACACACAGCTCTCCCCTCCCTCCTCCTCCTCCTCCTCCATCACACACACACACACACACACACACACACACACACACACACACACACACACACACACACACACACACAACACAGCTCTCCCCTCCCTCCTCCTCCATCACACACACACACTCTCCCCTCCCTCCTCCTCCTCCACACACACACACACTCTCCCCTCCCTCCTCCTCCTCCACACACACACACACACACACTCTCCCCTCCCTCCTCCTCCTCCACACACACACACACTCTCCCCTCCCTCCTCCTCCACACTCTCCCCTCCCTCCTCCTCCCTCCACACACACACAGCTCTCCCCTCCCTCCTCCTCCACACACACAGCTCTCCCCTCCCTCCTCCTCCTCCACACACACACAGCTCTCCCCTCCCCTCCTCCTCCACACACACACAGCTCTCCCTCCCTCCTCCTCCTCCACACACACACACAGCTCTCCCCTCCCTCCTCCTCCTCCCTCCTCCTCCATCACACACACACACTCTCCCCTCCCTCCTCCTCCTCCACACACACAGCTCTCCCCTCCCTCCTCCTCCTCCACACACACAGCTCTCCCCTCCCTCCTCCTCCTCCACACACACACACACTCTCCCCTCCCTCCTCCTCCATCACACACACACACACACAGCTCTCCCCTCCCCTCCTCCACACACACACAGCTCCCCCTCCCTCTCCTCCATCACACACACACACACAGCTCTCCCCTCCCTCCTCCTCCTCCATCACACACACACAGCTCTCCCCTCCCTCCTCCTCCACACACACACTCCTCTCCCCTCCTCCTCCTCCATCACACACACACAGCTCTCCCCTCCCTCCTCCTCCTCCACACACACAGCTCCCCCCTCCCCTCCTCCTCCTCCACACACACACAGCTCTCCCCTCCCTCCTCCACACACAGCTCCCCCTCCCTCCTCCTCCACACACACACAGCTCTCCCCTCCCTCCTCCTCCACACACACACAGCTCTCCCCTCCCTCCTCCTCCTCTCCATCACACACACACAGCTCTCCCCTCCCTCCTCCTCCATCACACACACACAGCTCTCCCCTCCCTCCTCCTCCTCCATCACACACACACACAGCTCTCCCCTCCCTCCTCCTCCATCACACACACACACACACACAGCTCTCCCCTCCTCCTCCTCCTCCATCACACACACACAGCTCTCCCCTCCCTCCTCCTCCATCACACACACACACACACAGCTCTCCCCTCCTCCTCCTCCTCCATCACACACACACACACAGCTCTCCCCTCCCTCCTCCTCCATCACACACACACAGCTCTCCCCTCCCTCCTCCTCCACACACACACACAGCTCCCCCTCCCTCCTCCTCCATCACACACACACACTCTCCCCTCCCTCCTCCTCCTCCATCACACACACACAGCTCTCCCCTCCCTCCTCCTCCATCACACACACACAGCTCTCCCCTCCCTCCTCCTCCATCACACACACACACAGCTCTCCCCTCCCTCCTCCTCCATCACACACACACAGCTCTCCCCTCCCTCCTCCTCCACACACACACAGCTCCCCCTCCCTCCTCCTCCTCCATCACACACACACACACAGCTCTCCCCTCCCTCCTCCTCCATCCACACACACACACACACAGCTCTCCCCCCCCTCCTCCTCCTCCATCACACACACACACAGCTCACACACACACAGCTCTCCCCTCCCTCCTCCTCCACACACACACACACACAGCTCTCCCCTCCCTCCTCCATCACACACACACTCTCTCTCCCCTCCCTCCTCCCCACACACACACACAGCTCTCCCCTCCCTCCTCCTCCTCCACACACACAGCTCTCCCCTCCCTCCTCCTCCTCCACACACACACACACACACAGCTCTCCCCTCCCTCCTCCTCCTCCACACACACACACACACACAGCTCTCCCCTCCCTCCTCCTCCTCCATCACACACACACACACAGCTCTCCCCTCCCTCCTCCTCCTCCATCACACACACACAGCTCTCCCCTCCCTCCTCCTCCATCACACACACACACACACACACACACACACACACACACAGCTCTCCCCTCCCTCCTCCTCCTCCATCACACACACAGCTCTCCCCTCCCTCCTCCTCCATCACACACACACAGCTCTCCCCTCCCTCCTCCTCCTCCATCACACACACACAGCTCTCCCCTCCCTCCTCCTCCTCCATCACACACACACACACAGCTCTCCCCTCCCTCCTCCTCCTCCATCACACACACACACACACACACACACACACACACACCACACACACACAGCTCTCCCCTCCCTCCTCCTCCTCCATCACACACACACACACACAGCTCTCCCCCTCCATCCCACACACAGCTCCTCCCTCCTCCTCACACACACACACACAGCTCTCCCCTCCCTCCTCCTCCTCTCTCACACACACACACACACACACACACACACTCTCCCCTCCCTCCTCCTCCTCCATCACACACACAGCTCTCCCCTCCCTCCTCCTCCTCCATCACACACACACACACACAGCTCTCCCCTCCCTCCTCCTCCTCCATCACACACACACAGCTCTCCCCTCCCTCCTCCTCCTCCTCCTCCATCACACACACACACTCTCCCCTCCCTCCTCCTCCACACACACACACACAGCTCTCCCCTCCCTCCTCCTCCACACACACACACACAGCTCTCCCCTCCCTCCTCCTCCATCACACACACAGCTCTCCCCTCCCTGCTCCTCCATCACACACACACAGCTCTCCCCTCCCTCCTCCTCCATCACACACACACACAGCTCTCCCCCTCTCCCCTCCCTCACACACACACAGCTCTCCCCTCCCTCCTCCTCCATCTCCTCCTCCACACACACACACACAGCTCTCCCCTCCCTCTTCCTCCATCACACACACACACATCACACACACACAGCTCTCCCCTCCCTCCTCCTCCTCCATCACACACACACACACACACACAGCTCATCACACACACAGCTCTCCCCTCCCTCCTCCTCCATCACACACACACACAGCTCTCCCCTCCCCCCCCTCCTCCATCACACACACACAGCTCTCCCCCCCTCCTCCTCCTCCATCACACACACACACACACACTCTCTCCCCTCCCCTCCCCTCCTCCTCCATCACACACACACAGCTCTCCCCTCCCTCCTCCATCACACACACACACACACACAGCTCTCCCCTCCCTCCTCCTCCATCACACACACAGCTCTCCCCTCCCTCCTCCTCCATCACACACACACAGCTCTCCCCTCCCTCCTCCATCACACACACACACAGCTCCCCCTCCATCACACACACACAGCTCTCCCCTCCCTCCCTCCTCCTCCATCACACACACACACAGCTCTCCCTCCCTCCTCCTCCTCCTCCATCACACACACACAGCTCTCCCCTCCCTCCTCCTCCATCACACACACACACAGCTCTCCCTTCCCTGCTCCATCACACACACACACACAGCTCTCCCCTCCCTCTTCCTCCATCACACACACACAGCTCTCCCCTCCCCCCTCCTCCATCACACACACACAGCTCTCCCCTCCCTCCTCCTCCTCCATCACGCTCTCCCCTCCCTCCTCCTCCATCACACACACACACACAGCTCTCTCCATCACACACACACACACAGCTCTCCCCTCCCCCCCTCCTCCTCCATCACAGCTCTCCCCTCCCTCCTCCTCCTCCATCACACACACAGCTCTCCCCTCCCTCCTCCTCCTCCATCACACACACAGCTCTCCCCTCCCTCCTCCATCCACACACACAGCTCTCCCCTCCCTCCTCCTCCATCACACACACACAGCTCTCCCCTCCCTCCTCCTCCATCACACACACACAGCTCTCCCCTCCCTCCTCCTCCTCCATCACACACACACACACAACTACACACACACACACACACAGCTCTCCCCTCCCTCCTCCTCCTCCATCACACACACACACACAGCTCTCCCCTCCCTCCTCCTCCTCCATCACACACACACAGCTCTCCCCTCCCTCCTCCTCCATCACACACACAGCTCTCCCCTCCCTCCTCCTCCTCCATCACACACACAGCTCTCCCCTCCCTCCTCCTCCTCCATCACACACACACAGCTCTCCCCTCCCTCCTCCTCCATCACACACACACACACACACACACACAGCTCTCCCCTCCTCCATCACACACACACAGCTCTCCCCTCCCTCCTCCTCCATCACACACACACACACAGCTCTCCCCTCCCTCCTCCTCCTCCATCACACACACACACACACACCACACACAACACACACACACACAGCTCTCCCCTCCCTCCTCCTCCTCCATCACACACACACAGCTCTCCCCTCCCTCCTCCTCCTCACACACACACACACACAGCTCTCCCCTCCCTCCTCCTCCTCCATCACACACACACACAGCTCTCCCCTCCCTCCCTCCTCCACACACACACAGCTCCCCCTCCCTCCTCCTCCATCACACACACACAGCTCTCCCCTCCCTCCTCCTCCATCACACACACAGCTCACCCTCCCTCCTCCTCCACACACACACAGCTCTCCCCTCCCTCCTCCTCCACACACACAGCTCCCCCTCCCTCCTCCTCCATCACACACACACACACTCTCTCCCCTCCCTCCTCCTCCTCCTCCACACACACACACAGCTCTCCCCTCCCTCCCCTCCTCCACACACACACACAGCTCTCCCTTCCCTGCTCCACACACACACACACACAGCTCTCCCCTCCCTCCCTCCTCCACACACACAGCTCCCCCTCCCCCCTCCTCCATCACACACACACACAGCTCTCCCCTCCTCCTCCTCCTCCATCACACACACACAGCTCTCCCCTCCCTCCTCCTCCAACACACACACAGCTCTCCCCTCCCTCTTCCTCCACACAGCACACAGCTCTCCCCTCCCCTCCTCCATCACACACACACAGCTCTCCCCTCCCTCCTCCTCCACACACACAGCTCCCCCTCCCTCCTCCTCCATCACACACACACACACAGCTCTCCCCTCCCTCCTCCTCCTCCATCACACACACACACAGCTCTCCCCTCCCTCCTCCTCCTCCATCACACACACACAGCTCTCCCCTCCCTCCTCCTCCTCCATCACACACACACAGCTCTCCCCTCCCTCCTCCTCCTCCATCACACACACACAGCTCTCCCCTCCCTCCTCCTCCATCACACACAGCTCTCCCCTCCCTCCTCCTCCTCCATCACACACACACACACACAGCTCTCCCCTCCCTCCTCCTCCTCCATCACACACACACACAGCTCTCCCCTCCCTCCTCCTCCTCCATCACACACACACACTCTCCCCTCCCTCCTCCTCCCCTCCCCCCTCCTCATCACACACACACACAGCTCTCCCCTCCCTCCTCCTCCTCCATCACACACACACACACAGCTCTCCCCTCCCTCCTCCTCCTCCATCACACACACACACACAGCTCTCCCCTCCCTCCTCCTCCTCCATCACACACACACACAGCTCTCCCCTCCCTCCTCCTCCTCCATCACACACACACAGCTCTCCCCTCCCTCCTCCATCACACACACACACAGCTCTCCCCTCCCTCCCTCCTCCTCCTCCATCACACACACACAGCTCTCCCCTCCCCCTCCTCCTCCATCACACACACACACAGCTCTCCCCTCCCTCCTCCTCCTCCATCACACACACACACAGCTCTCCCCTCCCCCTCCTCCTCCTCCATCACACACACACACACACACACACACACACACACACACACACAGCTCTCCCCTCCCTCCTCCTCCTCCATCACACACACACAGCTCTCCCCTCCCTCCTCCTCCTCCATCACACACACACACACAGCTCTCCCCTCCCTCCTCCTCCTCCTCCATCACACACACACACACAGCTCTCCCCTCCCTCCTCCTCCTCCATCACACACACACAGCTCTCCCCTCCTCCATCCACACACACACAGCTCCTCCCCTCCCTCCTCCTCCTCCTCCATCACACACACACAGCTCTCCCCTCCCTCCTCCTCCTCCATCACACACACACACACAGCTCTCCCCTCCCTCCTCCTCCTCCACACACACACAGCTCTCCCCTCCCTCCTCCTCCTCCTCACACACACACACACTCCCTCTCCCTCTCTCCTCCTCCTCCACCTCCACACACACACACCTCCGCTCTCCCCTCCCTCCTCCTCCTCCACACTCCCCCTCCCCCCTCCTCCTCCATCACACACACACAGCTCTCCCCTCCCTCCACACACACACAGCTCCTCCCCCCCTCCTCCTCCATCACACACACACACACACACAGCTCTCCCCTCCCTCCTCCACACACACACACACAGCTCCCCCTCCCCCCTCCTCCATCACACACACACAGCTCTCCCCCCCTCCCTCCTCCTCCTCCACACACACACAGCTCTCCCCTCCCTCCTCCTCCTCCACACACACACACAGCTCTCCCCTCCCTCCTCCTCCTCCATCACACACACACACAGCTCTCCCCTCCCTCCTCCTCCTCCATCACACACACACACAGCTCTCCCCCTCCCCCCCTCCTCCATCACACACACACAGCTCCCCTCCCCCCTCCTCCTCCACACACACACACCACTCCCCTCCCCCCCCTCCTCCATCACACACACACACTCTCCCCTCCCTCCTCCTCCTCCACACTCTCTCCCCTCCCTCCTCCACACACACAGCTCCTCCATCACACACACACAGCTCTCCCCTCCCTCCTCCTCCACACACACACACAGCTCCCCCCTCCCTCCTCCTCCTCCATCACACACACACACAGCTCTCCCCTCCCTCCTCCTCCTCCATCACACACACACAGCTCTCCCCTCCCTCCTCCTCCATCACACACACACACAGCTCCCCCTCCCTCCTCCTCCATCACACACACACACACACACAACACACACACACACACACAGCTCTCCCCTCCCTCCTCCTCCTCCACACACACACAGCTCTCCCCTCCCCTCCTCCACACACACACACACAGCTCTCCCCCCCTCCCTCCATCCACACACACAGCTCCTCCTCCCTCCTCCTCCATCACACACACACCAGCTCTCCCCCCCTCCTCCTCCACACAGCTCTCCCCTCCCTCCTCCTCCTCCACACACACACACAGCTCCCCTCCTCTCCTCCTCCTCCTCCACACACACACACCACACAGCTCTCCCCTCCCTCCTCCTCCTCCATCACACACACACACAGCTCTCCCCTCCCTCCTCCTCCTCCATCACACACACACACAGCTCTCCCCTCCCTCCTCCTCCTCCATCACACACACACACTCTCCCCTCCCTCCCCTCCTCCACACACACTCCCCCTCCCTCCTCCTCCACACACACAGCTCTCCCCTCCCTCCCTCCTCCTCCATCACACACACACACACACAGCTCTCCCCTCCCTCCTCCTCCTCCATCACACACACACACACAGCTCTCCCCTCCCTCCTCCTCCTCCTCCATCACACACACACAGCTCTCCCCTCCCTCCTCCTCCTCCATCACACACACACACACACACACACACAGCTCTCCCCTCCCTCCTCCTCCTCCATCACACACACACACAGCTCTCCCCTCCCTCCTCCTCCTCCATCACACACACACAGCTCTCCCCTCCCTCCTCCTCCACACACACAGCTCCCCCTCCCTCCTCCTCCATCACACACACACACTCTCCCCTCCTCCTCCTCCTCCCACACACACACCTCACACACACACAGCTCTCCCCTCCCTCCTCCTCCATCACACACACACACACAGCTCTCCCCTCCCCCTCCTCCTCCACACACACACACAGCTCTCCCCTCCCTCCTCCTCCTCCACACACACACACACAGCTCTCCCCTCCCTCCTCCTCCTCCATCACACACACACAGCTCTCCCCTCCCTCCTCCTCCATCACACACACACACAGCTCTCCCCTCCCTCCTCCTCCATCACACACACAGCTCTCCCCTCCCTCCTCCTCCATCACACACACACAGCTCTCCCCTCCTCCCTCCTCCTCCATCACACACACACACACCCACAGCTCTCCCCTCCTCCTCCTCCTCCATCACACACACACACACAGCTCTCCCCTCCCTCCTCCTCCTCCCTCCTCCATCACACACACACAGCTCTCCCCTCCCTCCTCCTCCTCCATCACACACACACAGCTCTCCCCTCCCCTCCTCCTCCATCACACACACACACAGCTCTCCCCTCCCTCCTCCTCCATCACACACACACAGCTCTCCCCTCCCTCCTCCTCCATCACACACACACACAGCTCTCCCCTCCCTCCTCCTCCATCACACACACACACAGCTCTCCCCTCCCTCCTCCTCCTCCATCACACACACACACACAGCTCTCCCCCCCTCCCTCCTCCTCCATCACACACACACACAGCTCTCCCCTCCTCCTCCTCCTCCATCACACACACACACACAGCTCTCCCCTCCCTCCTCCTCCACACACACACACACTCTCTCCCTTCCCCCCTCCTCCTCCACACACACACACACAGCTCTTCCCTCCCTCCTCCATCACACACACACACAGCTCTCCCCTCCCTCCTCCTCCTCCTCCATCACACACACACAGCTCTCCCCTCCCTCCTCCTCCATCACACACACACACAGCTCTCCCCTCCCTCCTCCTCCTCCATCACACACACACACACACTCTCCCCTCCCTCCTCCTCCATCACACACACACACACACACACAGCTCTCCCCTCCCTCCTCCTCCATCACACACACACACACTCTCCCCTCCCTCCTCCTCCTCCATCACACACACACAGCTCTCCCCTCCTCCTCCTCCTCCACACACACACACAGCTCACCCTCCCCCCTCCTCCATCACACACACACAGCTCCTCCCTCCCTCCTCCTCCATCACACACACAGCTCTCCCCTCCCTCCTCCTCCATCACACACACACAGCTCTCCCCTCCCTCCTCCTCCTCCATCACACACACACACAGCTCTCCCCTCCCTCCTCCTCCTCCATCACACACACACACACAGCTCTCCCCTCCTCCTCCACACACACAGCTCCTCCATCACACACACACACTCTCCCCTCCCCCTCCTCCTCCACACACACACACACACAGCTCTCCCCTCCCTCCTCCTCCATCACACACACACACTCTCCCTCCCTCCTCCTCCTCCATCACACACACACACAGCTCTCCCCTCCCTCCTCCTCCATCACACACACACACAGCTCTCCCCTCCCTCCTCCTCCATCACACACACACACAGCTCTCCCCTCCCTCCTCCTCCATCACACACACACACACAGCTCTCCCCTCCTCCTCCTCCACACACACACAGCTCCCCCTCCCCCCTCCTCCTCCATCACACACACACACAGCTCTCCCCTCCCTCCTCCTCCATCACACACACACAGCTCTCCCCCCCTCCCCTCCTCCACACACACAGCTCCCCCTCCCTCCTCCTCCTCCATCACACACACACACACAGCTCTCCCCTCCCTCCTCCTCCTCACACACACACAGCTCTCCCCTCCCTCCTCCTCCACACACACACACACTCTCCCCCCTCCCTCCTCCTCCTCCATCACACACACACACACACAGCTCTCCCCTCCCTCCTCCTCCATCACACACACACAGCTCTCCCCTCCCTCCTCCTCCATCACACACACACACACAGCTCTCCCCTCCCTCCTCCTCCTCCATCACACTCTCCCCTCCCTCCTCCTCCACACACACACAGCTCTCCCCTCCCCCTCCTCCTCCATCACACACACACACAGCTCTCCCCTCCTCCTCCTCCTCCATCACACACACACACACAGCTCTCCCCTCCTCCTCCTCCTCCATCACACACACACAGCTCTCCCCTCCCCCCTCCTCCTCCATCACACACACACACAGCTCTCCCCTCCCTCCTCCTCCATCACACACACACACAAGCTCTCCCCTCCCTCCTCCTCCATCACACACACACAGCTCTCCCCTCCCTCCTCCTCCATCACACACACACACAGCTCTCCCCTCCTCCTCCATCACACACACACACACAGCTCTCCCCTCCTCCTCCTCCTCCATCACACACACACACACAGCTCTCCCCTCCCTCCTCCTCCATCACACACACACACAGCTCTCCCCTCCCCCCTCCTCCTCCATCACACACACACACAGCTCTCCCCTCCCTCCTCCTCCATCACACACACACACAGCTCTCCCCTCCCTCCTCCTCCTCCACACACACAGCTCCCCCTCCCTCCTCCTCCATCACACACACACAGCTCTCCCCTCCCTCCCTCCTCCATCACACACACACACACAGCTCTCCCCTCCCTCCTCCTCCACACACACACAGCTCCCCCCCCTCCTCCTCCACACACACACAGCTCTCCCCTCCCTCCTCCTCCTCCATCCATCACACACACACAGCTCTCCCCTCCCTCCTCCTCCTCCATCACACACACACACACAGCTCTCCCCTCCCTCCTCCTCCATCACACACACACACAGCTCTCCCCTCCCTCCTCCTCCTCCATCACACACACACAGCTCTCCCCTCCCTCCTCCTCCTCCATCACACACACACACAGCTCCCCTCCCTCCTCCTCCTCCACACACACACACAGCTCTCCCCTCCCTCCTCCTCCTCCATCACACACACACACACACACAGCTCTCCCCTCCTCCTCCTCCTCCATCACACACACACAGCTCTCCCCTCCCTCCTCCTCCATCACACACACACACAGCTCTCCCCTCCCTCCTCCTCCTCCATCACACACACACACAGCTCTCCCCTCCCTCCTCCTCCATCACACACACACAGCTCTCCCTCCCCCCTCCTCCTCCATCACACACACACAGCTCTCCCCTCCCTCCTCCTCCATCACACACACACACAGCTCTCCCTCCCTCCTCCTCCATCACACACACACACAGCTCTCCCCTCCCTCCCTCCTCCTCCATCACACACACACAGCTCTCCCCTCCCCTCCCTCCGCTCCTCCATCACACACACACAGCTCTCCCCTCCCTCCTCCTCCATCACACACACACAGCTCTCCCCTCCCATCCTCTCCATCACACACACACACACACAGCTCTCCCCTCCCTCCTCCTCCATCACACACACACACACAGCTCTCCCCTCCCTCCTCCTCCATCACACACACACACAGCTCTCCCCTCCCTCCTCCTCCATCACACACACACACAGCTCTCCCCCTCCTCCTCCTCCATCACACACACACACAGCTCTCCCCTCCCTCCTCCTCCATCACACACACACAGCTCTCCCCTCCCTCCTCCTCCTCCATCACACACACACACACAGCTCTCCCCTCCCTCCTCCTCCATCACACACACACAGCTCTCCCCTCCCTCCTCCTCCATCACACACACACACAGCTCTCCCCTCCCTCCTCCTCCTCCATCACACACACACAGCTCTCCCCTCCCTCCTCCTCCAACACACACACACTCCTCCCTCCCCCCCTCCTCCTCCATCACACACACACACAGCAGCTCCCCTCCCTCCTCCTCCTCCACACACACACACAGCTCTCCCCTCCCTCCTCCTCCACACACACACACACTCTCCCCTCCCTCCTCCTCCATCACACACACACAGCTCTCCCCTCCCTCCTCCTCCTCCATCACACACACACACAGCTCTCCCCTCCCTCCTCCTCCATCACACACACACAGCTCTCCCCTCCCTCCCTCCTCCACACACACAGCTCCCCTCCCTCCTCCTCCATCACACACACACACTCTCCCCCTCCCTCCTCCTCCTCCACACACACACACACACAGCTCTCCCCTCCTCCTCCTCCTCCACTCCCCTCCCTCCTCCTCCTCCACACACACACAGCTCTCCCCTCCCTCCTCCTCCTCCACACACACACACACAGCTCTCCCCTCCCTCCTCCTCCATCACACACACACACTCTCCCCTCCCCCTCCTCCTCCATCACACACACACACACAGCTCTCCCCTCCCTCCTCCACACACACACAGCTCCTCCCTCCTCCTCCATCACACACACACAGCTCTCCCCTCCCTCCTCCTCCATCACACACACACACAGCTCTCCCTCCCTCCTCCTCCTCCATCACACACACACACACACAGCTCTCCCCTCCCCCCTCCTCCTCCATCACACACACACACACAGCTCTCCCCTCCCTCCTCCTCCATCACACACACACAGCTCTCCCCTCCCTCCTCCTCCATCACACACACACACACACACACAGCTCTCCCCTCCCTCCTCCTCCATCACACACACACACACACACAGCTCTCCCCTCCCTCCTCCTCCCATCCACACACACACACACAGCTCTCCCCTCCCTCCTCCTCCTCCACACTCCCTCCTCCTCCTCCACACACACACAGCTCTCCCCTCCCCTCCTCCATCCACACACACACAGCTCTCCCCTCTCCCCCCTCCTCCTCCATCACACACACACACACACAGCTCTCCCCTCCCTCCTCCTCCATCACACACACACACAGCTCTCCCCTCCCTCCTCCTCCATCACACACACACACTCTCCCCTCCCTCCTCCTCCATCACACACACACAGCTCTCCCCTCCCACACACAACAACACTCCTCCTCCATCACACACACACAGCTCTCCCCTCCCTCCTCCTCCTCCACACACACACAGCTCACCCCCCTCCCTCCTCCTCCTCACACACACACACAGCTCTCCCCTCCTCCTCCTCCACACACACAGCTCCCCCTCCCTCCTCCTCCATCTCCCCTCCCTCCTCCTCCACACACACACACTCTCCCCTCCCTCCTCCTCCACTCTCCCTCCCTCCTCCTCCATCACACCACACAGCTCTCCCCTCCCCCTCCTCCATCCCATCACACACACACAACACACAGCTCTCCCCTCCCTCCTCCTCCATCACACACACACAGCTCTCCCCTCCCTCCTCCTCCATCACAACACAAACAACACACACACAGCTCTCCCCTCCCTCCTCCTCCATCTCCCTCCCTCCTCCTCCACACACACACACAGCTCTCCCCTCCCCCCTCCTCCTCCTCCACACACACACAGCTCTCCCCCCTCCCTCCTCCTCCACACACACACACAGCTCTCCCCTCCCTCCTCCTCCATCACACACACACACAGCTCTCCCCTCCCCCCTCCTCCTCCATCACACACACAGCTCCCCCCTCCCTCCTCCATCACACACACAGCTCCCCCCTCCCTCCTCCATCACACACACACAGCTCTCCCCTCCTCCTCGCTCCTCTTACATGTTGGCAGTTCTCTATCTCTTTCTTCCTCACGTTGCCGCACCGTGTTCCTCTCTGTTCCGTAGTCACTTCCGCTTCCGGGTCAGCGATATACTTCCGTTTCTATGGAGACGCCATGTTTTGGCGGGAGCGACATCGGCTCTCAGCATTGGGAGTGGGCGGGTGCCGAGATCTTAGCCCCTCCCTTTCCGGTGACGTCAATAAGGGCGGAGTAGTTTAGTTTCATACATGGGAGGCGAGTGGGGGGGGGGTCATATCCCCGAGCTCTGATTAGCGGAATCTCTCCGGGGGGCGGGGCCTAACGGCCAACTTGGTACACCCGCCCTCATTCGCCTGGAGTAGGAAGCCGGCAGGCGGACATCTTTCTACACCCAACTTGCTTCTCACCGTTATTTTTACCAGTGGACTGAACTTTTATATTGAGTTTCTGGATTTAGAAAGCAGGAGACTCCGGTGGGTGTATAATACCCGGGGGGGGGGAGCACTTACCCCCCTTCTTGCCCAGGCCAATTTTCCGCGCTGTCGCACTTTGAATGACAATTGCGCGGTCGTGCCACACTGTACACATTTTTTCCCCACAAATAGAGATTTCAGCGCGAACCCCCCCTGTCAGGAGAGCTGCCGATCGGCTGTCCTCTACTCGCATCTATCGGACACGAGTGAGGAAGAGCCATCAACGGTCAGCCGTGATTGGACATGGCTGATCACGTGGTAAAGAGTCTCCGCCGGAGGCTCTTTACCGAGATCAGAGATGCAGGGTGTCAGACTGACCCCCTGCATCACCGGTCGCCGCGCTGTGCGCCCCCACGGGCGCGCGCCGGCATGAAATCCTGCAGGACGTCAATAGATTTCACAGCCACTTCCCGATACCATAGAAACCGACCACTTCCTGGACCCCGATACCATAGAAACCGACCACTTCCTGGACCCCGATACCATAGAAACCGACCACTTCCTGGGCCCCGATACCATAGAAACCGACCACTTCCTGGGCCCCGATACCATAGAAACCGACCACTTCCTGGACCCCGATACCATAGAAACCGACCACTTCCTGGGCCCCGATACCATAGAAACCGACCACTTCCTGGGCCCCGATACCATAGAAACCGACCACTTCCTGGGCCCCGATACCATAGAAACCGACCACTTCCTGGACCCCGATACCATAGAAACCGACCACTTCCTGGGCCCCGAAACCCGACCACTTCCTGGCCCCGATACCATAGAAACCGACACATACTTCCTGGACCCCGATACCATAGAAACCGACCACTTCTGGGCCCCGATACCATAGAAACCGACCACTTCCTGGGCCCCGAAACCGACCACTTCCTGGACCATGGAATCCGAAACCGACCACTTCCTGGGCCCCGATCCGACCATAGAAACCGACCACTTCCTGGGCCCCGATACCATACCATCCGACCACTTCTGGACCCCGATACCATAGAAACCGAACACTTCCTGGCCCCGATACCATAGAAACCCTGGGCCCGATACCATAGAAACCGACCACTTCCTGGCCCCGATACCATGGAATCCGACCACTTCCTGGCCCCGATACCATGGAATCCGACCACTTCCTGGCCCCGATACCGACCACTTCCTGGGCCCCGACCACTACCATTCCTGGGCCCCGATACCATAGAAACCGACCACTTCCTGGACCATGGAATCGATACCATAGAAATCCATAGAAACACTTCCTGGGCCCCGATACCATAGAAACCGACCACTTCCTGGATTCCTGGGCCCCGATACCATAGAAACCGACCACCACTTCCTGGACCCGATACCATAGAAACCGATCCTTCCTGATACCATAGAAACCGACCACACTTCCTGGGCCCCGATACCATAGAAACCGACCACTTCCTGGGATACCCCGACCACTTCCTGGACCATAGAAACCGAACTCCCTGGCCCCGATACCACCGACCACTTCCTGGACCCCGATACCATAGAAACCGACCACTTCCTGGACCATAGAAACCGACCACTTCCTGGGCCCCGATACCATGAATCCGACCACTTCCTGGGCCCCGATACCATAGAAACCGACCACTTCCTGGCCCCGATACCATAAAACCGACCACTTCCTGGGCCCCGACCATGAAACCGACCACTTCCTGACCATACTTTCCTGGCCCCGATACCATGGAATCCGACACTTCCTGGGCCCCGATACCATAGAAACCGACCACTTCCTGGGCCCCGATACCATAGAAACCGACCACTTCCTGGGCCCCGATACCATAGAAACCGATCACTTCCTGGGCCCCGATACCATAGAAACCGATCACTTCCTGGGCCCCGATACCATAGAAACCGACCACTTCCTGGGCCCCGATACCATAGAAACCGACCACTTCCTGGGCCCCGATACCATAGAAACCCGACCACTTCCTGGGCCCCGATACCATGGAATCCGACCATAGAAACTTCCTGGACCCCGATACCATAGAAACCGACCACTTCCTGGGCCCCGATACCATGGAATCCGACCACTTCCTGGGCCCCGATACCATAGAAACCGACCACTTCCTGGGCCCCGATACCATAGAAACCGACCACTTCCTGGACCCCGATACCATAGAAACCGACCACTTCCTGGGCCCCGATACCATGGAATCCGAACACTTCCTGGGCCCCGATACCATAGAAACCGACCACTTCCTGGGCCCCGATACCATGGAATCCGACCACTTCCTGGGCCCCGATACCATGGAATCCGACCACTTCCTGGGCCCCGATACCATAGAAACCGACCACTTCCTGGGCCCCGATACCATAGAAACCGACCACTTCCTGGGCCCCGATACCATAGAAACCGACCACTTCCTGGGCCCCGATACCATAGAAACCGACCACTTCCTGGGCCCCGATACCATAGAAACCGACCACTTCCTGGGCCCCGATACCATAGAAACCGACCACTTCCTGGGCCCCGATACCATAGAAACCGACCACTTCCTGGGCCCCGATACCATAGAAACCGACCACTTCCTGGGCCCCGATACCATAGAAACCGACCACTTCCTGGACCCCGATACCATAGAAACTGACCACTTCCTGGGCCCCGATACCATAGAAACCGACCACTTCCTGGACCCCGATACCATGGAATCCGAACACTTCCTGGGCCCCGATACCATAGAAACCGACCACTTCCAGGGCCCCCCATGGTGAGTACTATTTATTTATTAAAATGCTTATTCAGAGCTCAGTCTTTACCCAAAGGCCTTGATGCGCTTGCTATGGATCCTCTCTGGGGCCCCCATAGTGTGTATTATGGATTCTCTCTGGGGCCCCCATAGTGTGTATTATGGATCCTCTCCGGGGCCCCCATAGTGTGTATTATGGATCCTCTCCGGGGCCCCCATAGTGTGTATTATGGATCCTCTCCGGGGCCCCCATAGTGTGTATTATGGATCCTCTCCGGGGCCCCCATAGTGTGTATTATGGATCCTCTCCGGGGCCCCCATAGTGTGTATTATGGATCCTCTCCGGGGCCCCCATAGTGTGTATTATGGATCCTCTCTGGGGCCCCCATGGTGTGTATCATTGATCCTCTCTGGAGCCCCCATCGTGTGTGCCATGGATCCTCTCTGGAGCCCCCATCGTGTTTATTATGAATCCTCTCCGGGGCCCCCATGGTGTGTATTATGAATCCTCTCTGGAGCCCCCATGGTGTGTATTATGAATCCTCTCCGGGGCCCCCATGGTGTGTATTATGAATCCTCTCTGGAGCCCCCATGGTGTGTATTATGGATCCTCTCTGGAGCCCCCATGGTGTGTATTATGGATCCTCTCTGGAGCCCCCATGGTGTGTATTATGGATCCTCTCTGGAGCCCCCATGGTGTGTATTATGGATCCTCTCTGGAGCCCCCATGGTGTGTATTATGGATCCTCTCTGGAGCCCCCATGGTGTGTGTCATGGATCCTTTCTGAAGCCCCCATAGTGTGCATTATGGATCCTCTCCAGGGCCCCAATGGTACTATGGATCCTCACTGGGGTCCATGGTGTGGTACTATGAATCCTCTCCGGGGTCCCCATGGTGTGTATTATGGATCCTCTCTGGGGCCCCCATGGTGTGTATTATACATAGTTTCTGGGGTTGCCATGGTGTGTATGATGCCCCCCCCCCCCCAGGCACACACCGGAGCAGCTTTGGATTTAAGTCCATGTCTCCCCTGAAATCCATTTATTAAGGTGTTATGTGTCTTTCCTATTGTGTGCCTCCTGAGTGTGAATTATCATTAATTGAGTCACCTACTGTTTCTGTCTGTTTGCTAATCCTCCTGGAGATGTGATTAGTCTGGTGGCAACTTTACCTCGTTACCGAACTATTGTGGGATGGTGACCCCAATGTGTAATATTTGTTCATGTGGGGACTATGGATCCTCTCCGGGGGCCCCATGGTGTGTATTATGGATCCTTTCCGGGAGCCCCCATGGTGTAATGCTATGGATCCTGTCTGGGGCCCCCATGGTGTGTATTATGAATCCTCTCTGGGGCCCCCATGGTGTGTATTATAGATCATCTCCATGGTCCTCATGGTGTGTATTACAGATCCTCTCCAGGGCCCCCGTGGTGTGTATTACAGATCCTCTCCATGGTCCTCATGGTGTGTATTACAGATCCTCTCCAGGGCCTCCATGGTGTGTATTACAGATCCTCTCCATGGTCCTCATGGTGTGTATTACAGATCCTCTCCAGGGCCCCCATGGTGTGTATTACAGATCCTCTCCATGGTCCTCATGGTGTGTATTACAGATCCTCTCCAGGGCCCCCATGGTGTGTATTACAGATCCTCTCCATGGTCCTCATGGTGTGTATTACAGATCCTCTCCAGGGCCCCCATGGTGTGTATTACAGATCCTCTCCAGGGCATCCCATGGTGTGTATTACAGATCCTCTCCAGGGTCCCCATGGTGTGTATTACAGATCCTCTCCAGGGTCCCCATGGTGTGTATTACAGATCCTCTCCAGGGTCCCCATGGTGTGGTACTATGTATCCTCTATGGGGCCCCCATGGAGTGTACTATGGATCCTCTCCAGGGCCCCCATGGTGTGGAACTATGGATCCTTTCTGGGGTCCATGGTGTGGTATTATGAATCCTCCCTGGGGCCCCCATGGTGTGTATCATGGAACCTCTCCAGAGTCCCCATGGTGTGGTATTATGAATCCTCCCTGGGGCCCCCATGGTGTGGTATTATGAGTCCTCTCTGAGGCCCCCATGGTGTGTATTATGGATCCTCTCTGGGGCCTCCATGGTGTGTATGATGGTCCCCCCCCCCCCACAGGTGTGCCTGGGGGGAACCTTTGGAGCAGCTTTGGATTTAAGTCCATGATTAACACACACTCTGAGAACTGGAGGACCTGGGTTCATATTTTGGGCCTCTGTGCCCAGATATGTGCGATTGACCCACATCCCAACAATGCGATTGAGCATTGTTGGGATGTGGGTCCAATCGGTCTAATATAAACAAGTTCATGTCCGTGCCTATAGCATGGTCTTACCCCGAAGGGTCCCAACGTGCCTACAAACACATGCTAGGGCCAATTTTATAGGCAGGATCTGATTAACCTACCAGCATGTCTTACGAGTGTAGGAGGAAACCGGAGGATCTGGAGGAAACCCACGCAGGCACAGGGAGAACATGCAAACTCCAGGCAGATGGTGTCTTGGTCGGGGTATATCCCGGGAAGACTGTGATGGGAGGACCCATGGAACCCAGAATCCCTTGGAAAGGTTGGGATACCCTTGTTTCAGCTACCCATGCACCTCTTATGTCTAAATCGCCCGTTGCCACCCATCCTGGCATTCCCATCCTGGCTGAGAAAATAGGTCTTGGATCACTTAAACTGGGACAGTAATATTTCTCCACAATATCTCCCAGGATAGATGTAAAGACTATTCTCGGTTTGTTTGATTCTGAACTCAACATGTTAGGTGAGAGAGCCGATCACATTGGCCTCTGTACAATGTAGGAGATGGGCCGGCTCCTGCTATTGTGAGAAGGGTGTCCTGTGTTTACACTTATGATAATGTATCATCTTCTGTGTGACGCTCGGTGACAACAAGTCTGACCTGTAGTGACATTGTATTCTGGTTACAGGTGTATTGTTAGAGTAATATGAGCCGGAGGGAGGGGGAACCGCCTCTTCTACTGTATATAAGACTTGTATTCTGGTTACAGGTGTGTTGTTAGAGTAATATGAGCAGGAGGGGGGAGGGACCTCCTCTTCTACTGTTTATAAGACTTGTATTCTGGTTACAGGTGTATTGTTATAGTAATGTGAGCAGGAGGGGGAGGGACCTCCTCTTTCACTGTATATAAGACTTGTATTCTGGTTACAGGTGGATTGCCAGGCCTCGTACACACGAGGGGATATGTCCGCTGAAAACGGTCCGATGGACCGTTTCAGCAGACATCTCCGCTCGTGTGTATGGGCTAGCGGACAGATTTCTCCACCCGACAGATTTCAAAGCATGCTTTGAAATCCATCCGGTGGAATCTGTCCGCCCGACATGTCTGCTGGTTAGTACACTTACCAGCAGACATGTCGTCCCCCACCGCAGCCGCGCCGCCGCCGAATGGATTCGGCGCATGCGCGGAAGTGTTTAACTTCCTGGTGCGGTGACGTGGTGGCGTCAACGTCACCCCGCTGTCCGGCGGCGGGGAATTTGATCCGATGGTGTGTACACGCCATCGGATCAAACTCCCGATCGGACATATCCGATGGAAATGGTCCGCGGACCGTTTTCATCGGAAATGTCCGATCGTGTGTACGAGGCCTTAGAGTAATATGAGCAGGAGGGGGGGCCTCCTCTTCTAAAGTATACAAGACTTGTATTCTGGTTACAGGTGTATTGTTAGAGTAATATGAGCAGGAAGGGGGAAACCTCCTCTTCGACTGTATACAAGACTTGTATTCTGGTTACAGGTGTATTGTTAGAGTAATATGAGCAGGGGGGAGGAGCCTCCTCTTCTACTGTATATAAGACTTGCATTCTGGTTACAGGTGTATTGTTAGAGTAATATGAGCAGGAGGGGGGAGCCTCCTCTTCTACTGTATACAAGACTTGTATTCTGGTTACAGGTGTATTGTTAGAGTAATATGAGCAGGAGGGAGGAGCCTCCTCTTCTACTGTATATAAGACTTGTATTCTGGTTACAGGTGTATTGTTAGAGTAATATGAGCAGGAGGGGGGGAGGACCTCCTCTTCCACGGTATATAAGACTTGTATTCTGGTTACAGGTGTATTGTTAGAGTAATATGAGCAGGAGGGGGGACCTCCTCTTCCACTGTATATAAGACTTGTATTCTGGTTACAGGTGTATTGTTAGAGTAATATGAGCAGGAGGGAGGAGCCTCCTCTTCTACGGTATATAAGACTTGTATTCTGGTTACAGGTGTATTGTTAGATTAATATGAGCAGTAAGGGGGGAACCTCCTCTTCTACTGTATATAAGACTTGTATTCTGGTTACAGGTGTATTGTTAGAGTAATATGAGCAGGAGGGGGGAGCCTCCTCTTCCACTGTATATAAGACTTGTATTCTGGTTACAGGTGTATTGTTAGAGTAATATGAGCAGGAGGGAGGAGCCTCCTCTTCTACGGTATATAAGACTTGTATTCTGGTTACAGGTGTATTGTTAGATTAATATGAGCAGGAGGGGGGGGACCTCCTCTTCTACTGTATACAAGACTTGTATTCTGGTTACAGGTGTATTGTTGGAGTAATATGAGCAGGAGGGAGGAGCCTCCTCTTCTACGGTATATAAGACTTGTATTCTGGTTACAGGTGTATTGTTAGATTAATATGAGCAGGAGGGGGGGGGACCTCCTCTTCTACTGTATACAAGACTTGTATTCTGGTTACAGGTGTATTGTTAGAGTAATATGAGCAGGAAGGGGGGAACCTCCTCTTCCACTGTATATAAGACTTGTATTCTGGTTACAGGTGTATTGTTAGAGTAATATGAGCAGGAGGGGGGACCTCCTCTTCCACTGTATATAAGACTTGTATTCTGGTTACAGGTGTATTGTTAGAGTAATATGAGCAGGGGGCGGAGCCTCCTCTTCTACTGTATATAAGACTTGTATTCTGGTTACAGGTGTATTGTTAGAGTAATATGAGCAGGGGGCGGAGCCTCCTCTTCTACTGTATATAAGACTTGTATTCTGGTTACAGGTGTATTGTTAGAGTAATATGAGCAGGAGGGGGGGGGACCTCCTCTTCTACTGTATATAAGACTTGTATTCTGGTTACAGGTGTATTGTTAGAGTAATATGAGCAGGAGGAGGGAGGAGCCTCCTCTTCTACTGTATATAAGACTTGTATTCTGGTTACAGGTGTATTGTTAGAGTAGTATGAGCAGGAGGGGGGGGGGACCTCCTCTTCTACTGTATATAAGACTTGTATTCTGGTTACAGGTGTATTGTTATAGTAATGTGAGCAGGAGGGGGGAATCCTCCTCTTCTACTGTATATAAGACTTGTATTTTGCTTCTAATAAACACTCCATGTTTAGCAACCAAACGAGTGTCGTCTTGTGTTGTCGTTGATAGCGGTTGGAATATCTGATATCTATTCAGACTGGAGGAAGTGGTATATGAGAAAAACGCTCAAGCGGAGTGTGGGGGACGTTCCGGAATCTGAGTGCCCCCCCCCCCTCCCCCGGGAGAAAGATGAAGATCCATAGAGATATCACACAGAGAAGAATGGTAATTTTTCACCAACATTTTATTACTGACAAATTTTTCTATCCCTCGGAAGGGGTACTCGTGGTCCCGTGGAACCCATACATCATATATAACAGACGAGTGTCCAGAATGTGTTCCCCCCCCCCCCTCCATTCTGGTCTCCACGTGGCTTTTTCATCATTGGACCTCGGTGGGATCTTCTAGGCCTGGAAGCGGGGCCAGGTCCTCAGAGTGTTGTAGAAGGTGTTTCCGGGGCACTCGGTGGCGGTGACATTGCGATGTCCTTTCAGGATGTAAGCTGACTTGATGTAACCCCTGGTGACTCCACAGCTGATGAGATTCTTGGCGGCATTCTGGGCGGCGGTGGTGGGATTAGTGCCTGAAACATAGGGAACAACAGTCAGAGAGAAGGAAAATGGGAACTGTTCTGTACCTGAATCTAAAATGTTATATCAAAGGAAAACACTGGTAACCATGGACACTGATGCTCTCAGCTGTAGCCATGGACCACACCACCATTACTCTCAGCTGTAGCCATGGACCACACCACCATTACTCTCAGCTGTAGCCATGGACCACACCACCATTACTCTCAGCTGTAGCCATGGACCACACCACCATTACTCTCAGCTGTAGCCATGGACCACACCACCATTACTCTCAGCTGTAGCCGTGTAGTGTAGTGGACAAACGCAAAAAGAAACGGTTGAATCGTTGCACCCTTTAAGGCCTTGGTCATATGACTAAGGCCTTATAGGCCGAAACGCGTCAAACATTTCTTTTTGCGTTTGTCCACTGTGGCTTGTTAATAAATACTACAAATTTTTGAGAGCAACGACCGGAGTGTGGATCATCTTTTCCTCATTGCTCCCTGCTGTAACCCTGGACACCACCACCAGTACTCTCAGCTGTAACCGTGGACACCACCACTGATGCTCTCTTTTGCAGCCATGGACACCACCACCGGTGCTCCCTGCTGTAACCGTGGACACCACCACCGGTGCTCCCTGCTGTAACTGTGGACACCACCACCGGTGCTCCCTGCTGTAACTGTGGACACCACCGCCGGTGCTCCCTGCTGTAACTGTGGACACCACCGCCGGTGCTCCCTGCTGTAACTGTGGACACCACCGCCGGTGCTCCCTGCTGTAACTATGGACACCACCGCCGGTGCTCCCTGCTGTAACTATGGACACAACCGCCGGTGCTCCCTGTTGTAACTGTGGACACCACCGCCGGTGCTCCCTGTTGTAACTGTGGACACCACCGCCGGTGCTCCCTGCTGTAACTATGGACACAACCGCCGGTGCTCCCTGTTGTAACTGTGGACACCACCGCCGGTGCTCCCTGTTGTAACTGTGGACACCACCGCCGGTGCTCCCTGTTGTAACTGTGGACACCACCGCCGGTGCTCCCTGTTGTAACTGTGGACACCACCGCCGGTGCTCCCTGTTGTAACTGTGGACACCACCACCAGTACTCTCAGCTGTAACCACAGACACCATCACTGATGCTCTCTTTTGCAGCCATGGACAACACCACCGGTGTTCTCTGCTGTAACCACAGACAACACCACCAGTGCTATCTCCTCTATTCTGATCAGTACCTCTCTGCCTGTTGAGTGGGTGGATGACCATGGACACTACCACCAGTACTTTCAGCTGTAACCGTGGACACCACCACCAGTTCTCCCTGCTGTAACCGTGGACACCACCTGCTCTAGTCTGATCAATACCTCCCCATCCCTGCCCGTTGGGTGGGTGGATGACCATGGAGAACACCACCAGTACTCTCAGCTGTAACCGTGGACACCACCACCAGTGCTCCCTGCTGTAACCATGGACACCACCTGCTCTAGTCTGATCAATACCTCTCTACCCGTTGGGTGGGTGGATGACCATGTGTGAGGGAAGATGTTCTCGCTCTCATTCCACCCCCATAAACCTCTTTCCCCCACTTACTTGTGAATGTTCCAATCAGGTTGATGCCAATGGAGTTGGAGTTGTAGTTGGGGGCATGAGCACCCACTGAGGTCCAGCCACGACCCTCGAATATGCTGCCGTCCCCTCCAACCAGGAAGCTGTAGACAGAGAAGAGGGTCATTAGCAGAGATTGGACACCGCCGTCAGCCCCACATACAGTAAGTGGAAAGACTCTCACCTGTATCCGATGTCACACCAGCCGTTGCTGTTCATGTGGTAGTTTTGGACATTCTTAGTCTGGGTGATACAAGTGGACTGGCTGGAGCAGGAGGCTCCGGCGGTGTGGTGAACGATGACATAGGTGACGGGAGTGGCCATGGCGGTGCGGCAGGTTGGGGCACGTCCTCCCCATTGGGCTTTAGTGAGGATGGTGGGGCAGCCTGTGGAATAAGACAAAATACTTCTATTGGTGGTTTCTTCTTCGCAGTCCGGTTCTATAATGCCCCTCCCTGTGCTGTTACCCTGACACAGCCCCCATCCTGCCTATAACTGCCCCTCCCTGTGTTATACCGCCATCACTAATACACATTACCCCCCCTGTCTTCACTCTATATCTGCCCCTGCCTGTTATATTACCCCTAACACTAAGGAAGTCATAATTACCCCTCTCATTACCACTATTACCCCCCCCCCATCACTAATACACAGACACAGCCCCTATCCTCTTTAACTGCCCCTCCCTGTGTTATACTGCCATCACTAATACACATTACCCCCCAGTCTTCTTTCGATCTGCCCCTACCTGTTATATTACACCTAACACCAAGGAAGTCATAATTACCCCTCTCATTACCACTATTACCCCCCATCACTGATACACATTACCCCCCGTCTTCTCTCTATATCTGCCCCTACCTGTTATTTTACACCTAACACTAAGGAAGTCATAATTACCCCTCTCATTACCACTATTACCCCCCCCCCCCCGTCACTACTACACAGACACATCCCTTAAGCCCCTATCCTCTTTAACTGCCCCTCCCTGTGTTATACCGCCATCACTAATACACATTACCCCCCTCCAGTCTTCTCTATATATCTGCCCCTACCTGTTCTATTACTCCTAACACTAAGGAAGTCATAATTACCCCCTCTCATTACCCCTATTACCCCCCCCCCCATCACTAATACACAGACACAGCCCCTATCCTCTTTAACTGCCCCTCCCTGTGTTATACTGCTATCACTAATACACATTACCCCCCAGTCTTCTCTATATATCTGCCCCTACCTGTTCTATTACTCCTAACACAAAGTAAGTGATAATTACCCCTCTCATTACCACTATTACCCCCCATCACTAGTACCTATTACCCCCCCCCCCCCCCGCCCCAGTTTTCTCTCTCTCTCTCTCTCTCTCTCTCTCTCTCTCATTCATATATATATATATATATATATATATATATATATATATAATATATATATATATATATATATAATATATATATATATATATATATATATACTCCTAACACTAAGGGAGTCATAATTACCCCTCTCATTACCACTATTACCCCCCCCATCACTAATACACATTGCCCCCCAGTCTTCTCTCTATCTGCCCCTACCTGTGTTTTACCACCATCACTAATACCCATTACCCCCCTGTCTTCTCTTTCTATCTGCCCCTACCTGTTCTATTACTCCTAACACTAAGGGAGTCATAATTACCCCCAATCAGTAATACACAGACATGGCCCCTATCCTGTATAAGTGCCCCTCTCATTACCACTACCCCCCCCCCATCACTAATACACAGCTCCTATCCTCTAAGTGCCCCTCTCCTCACTACAGAAGGAAGGGGGCACCCAATACCCATGTTGTTGGGTCATTGCTCTCCCAGGAAATTTTACAAACCCAACATTCGCACCCCTCCAACGTTTGGGCTGATGCCCTTCCAAGCCCGCTGACCTCCTACAGGTGTATTGAGTGGAGTCCGATCCATCGATCGGGCCACAGAGTGGACATCCCAACCATCTGCCCCATGGCACACACACCTGAACAGGGCCCTTCATTAAGGAATGGGTCTCCCCAGAGCTTTTTTTCGCAGAAAATAGGTGCAGGAACTCAATCACGACTCCGTTCAGATTTCACAAACAGTAGAAGGGTCTTAAAGGGGCATTAAATACCAGAATTGCATTACATACAGAGTGGAGAGTTCAGGGGGTTACACACAGAGTGCAGAGCTGTCACTTGTAAACACAGAAACCAGAATTATGGGTTTACAAGTTATTGTGGTGAGCGGGCACCAAAGGGTCTGAGCCAGAGGTGGTGGAACTGAGTTCCACCAAGTTCCCCCTGAAAAAAAGCCCTGGGTCTCCCTGATTTCTCATTATAGAATAATGGGCCAAGCAGTGGTACACACTTGAAGACAAAGAAAAATGGATAGCCGCACTCCAAAACCTGATGGGTGGTCTTTTATTCAATAGACAGCATGTACAAAAATAGGGTCACAGCAGTAGAAACAAGGAACAGCCGACGCGTTTCGCACTGGATCAGTGCTTATTCATGAATAAGCACTGATTTTGGAGTGCGGCTATCCATTTTTCTTTGTCTTCATTTTGCTTAGTGCACCGCCAGCACCCTCGGTATCCTGCACCACCTGTAACCATTTAGTGATCCCACCTGGAGCGGTGACTCCTTTCTCTCAGTGGTACACACTTGCCCCCCCCCCCCACCCCCTTTCCTGGTCTACCAGGCTTCATGTTCAGATAAGGGCCCCAGGTGGATTTCTGGGGGACCCCACACATTTTTTTTTCGTCATGAGGATCCCATAATATTTTTTATTTTTTTTTGCATGGGGACCCCGTTATAATTCATGCCAGACACGAGGGGCCTGGTATAAATTATGGGGTGACCCCCTTTTTTTGTGTGTGTGGAGTCCCCAATAACGTCACACACAGAAGTGAGAGGCCGGCAACGGTCATTTAACAGCTGGTTACACTGCCGTTGTTTTCTCTTTGTTAATGTCGGTGTGTTGCTGAAGTAGGTTGTATCCATCGTACGGAGGGGGGGGGGGTCACCTCACGGGCTGGGGTCACCTCACCCCAAAAATGTGTTATATGATGGAATGGAATGACTCACTTTATGAATTACTAACATTCCTGCCCCCCTCCCCCAAACTGAATCTTTAAAATCTTCTTTTCTTTGTTCTCCTGGGCAGTGACCTCCCCCCTTTTACCTAGGAAAATGGCAGAACTGTTTTTATACAATTCGGCTTCCATTGACTTCAATGGGGTTTGGTTTTGGCGCCCGAACTTTGAACCTTCCCCAAACCCGAAATCCCTACTTCCCGCCAACATTCTGTGTGAATCCTCTGGGAAAAGTTTGTGAATCCTGTGTGAAAACATTAATAAATAGACCCCCCCAATGAATAGATGAAACATCCCCCCCCCCCACATTCCTGATATTACGTCTGTACTTACATTGGGCTACAGCGCAAAGCGCGGCCAGAAGAGCGGCGATACGGAGCATGATTGACAGGATCCTAAAAAGACAAGAAGTCTCATCAATCTGTACTTCCGATAGACTGTGATGTCATGTGTGATGTCATGTGTGATGTCATGTGTGATGTCATGTGGAGATATGGTTCCATTCTTGGAGTAGGTGTAGGACAGGTATGGTCCCAGTCTTGGAGTAGGTGTGGTGCAGGTATGGTCCCAGTCTTGGAGTAGGTGTGGTGCAGGTATGGTCCCAGTCTTGGAGTAGGTGTAGTGCAGGTATGGTCCCAGTCTTGGTGCAGGTATGGCCCCAGTCTTGGGTCAGGTGTGGTGCAGGTCCCAGTCTTGGGTCAGGTGTGGTGCAGGTATGCCCCAGTCTTGCCAGGTCAGGGAGCAGGTGGCCAGGTCTTGGTGTAGGTTGGTGAGGTATGCCCAGTCTTGGTGTGGTGGCCAGTTTGGGTGCACCTGGCAGTGTCCAGTCATTGCAGGGTGTGGTGTGCAGGTCCCATGGTGAGTCTGGGTGTGCAGGTCCGTCTTGGGTCAGTGTGGTGCAGCCCAGTCTTGCCCGGTCCCATGGTGCGTGGGTCAGGTGTGGGTCATGGCCCATGTGGCTCCAGTCTTGGGTCGGGTGGTGGTGGTAGGTGGCCCAGTCTTGGTGGTGTGTGGTGCAGGTCCCAGTCTTGGGTTAGGTGTGGTGCAGGTCCCAGTCTTGGGTCAGATGTGGTGCAGGTCCCAGTCTTGGGTCAGGTGTGGTGCAGGTCCCAGTCTTGGGTCAGGTGTGGTGCAGGTCCCAGTCTTGGGTCAGGTGTGGTGCAGGTATGGCCCAGTCTTGGGTCAGGTGTGGTGCAGGTCCCAGTCTTGGGTCAGGTGTGGTGCAGGTATGGCCCAGTCTTGGGTCAGGTGTGGTGCAGGTGGTATGGCCCAGTCTTGGGTCAGGTTTGGTGCAGGTCCCAGTCTTGGGTCAGGTGTGGTGCAGGTCCCAGTCTTGGGTCAGGTGTGGTGCAGGTATGGCCCAGTCTTGGGTCAGGTGTGGTGCAGGTATGGCCCAGTCTTGGGTCAGGTGTGGTGCAGGTATGGCCCAGTCTTGGGTCAGGTGTGGTGCAGGTATGCCCCAGTCTTGGGTCAGGTGTGGTGCAGGTCCCAGTCTTGGGTCAGGTGTGGTGCAGGTATGGCCCAGTCTTGGAGTAGGTGTGGTGCAGGTATGGCCCCAGTCTTGGGTCAGGTGTGGTGCAGGTCCCAGTCTTGGGTTAGGTGTGGTGCAGGTCCCAGTCTTGGGTCAGATGTGGTGCAGGTCCCAGTCTTGGGTCAGGTGTGGTGCAGGCAGGTCTTGGGTCAGGTGTGGTGCAGTCCCAGTTGGGTCAGGTGTGGTGCAGGTATGGCCCAGTCTTGGGTCAGGTGTGGTGCAGTCCAGTCTTGGTGTATGTGGTGCAGGTCAGTCTTGGGTCAGGTGTGGTGGTTTGGGGTCTGGTGGTCCCAGTCTTGTCAGGTGTGGTTCAGGCAGTCTTGGGTCAGGTGTGGTGCAGGTTCCATCTTGGCAGGTGTGGTGCAGGTCAGTCTTGGGTCAGGTGTGGTGCAGGTATGGTGGTGGGGTGGGTCAGGTGGTGCAGGTATGGCAGTCTTGGGTCAGGTGTGGTGCAGGTCCCAGTCTTGGGTCAGGTGTGGTGCAGGTCCCAGTCTTGGGTCAGGTGTGGTCCCAGCTTGGGTCAGGTGTGGTTCAGGCCAGTCTTGGGTCAGGTGTGGTGCAGGTCAGTCTTGGGTCAGTGTGTGGTGCAGGTATGGCCAGTCTTGGGTCAGGTGTGGTGCAGGTTCCAGTCTTGGGTCAGGTGTGGTGCAGGTCCCAGTCTTGGGTCAGGTGTGGTGCAGGTCCCATCTTGGCAGGTGTGGTGCAGGTCAGTCTTGGGTCAGGTGTGGTGTAGGTCAGTCTTGTATGGGTGCAGGTATGGCCAGTCTTGGGTCAGGTGTGGTGCAGGTCCCAGTCTTGGGTCAGGTGTGGTTCAGCCCCAGTCTTGTCAGGTGTGGTGCAGGTCAGTCTTGGGTCAGGTGTGGTGCAGGTCCCAGTCTTGGGTCAGGTGTGGTTCAGGCCCCAGTCTTGGGTCAGGTGTGGTGCAGGTCCCAGTCTTGGGTCAGGTGTGGTGCAGGTATGGCCCAGTCTTGGGTCAGGTGTGGTGCAGGTATGGCCCAGTCTTGGGTCAGGTGTGGTGCAGGTCCCAGTCTTGGGTCAGGTGTGGTGCAGGTCCCAGTCTTGGGTCAGGTGTGGTGCAGGTCCCAGTCTTGGGTCAGGTGTGGTGTAGGTCCCAGTCTTGGGTCAGGTGTGGTGCAGGTATGGCCCAGTCTTGGGTCAGGTGTGGTGCAGGTCCCAGTCTTGGGTCAGGTGTGGTTCAGGCCCCAGTCTTGGGTCAGGTGTGGTGCAGGTCCCAGTCTTGGGTCAGGTGTGGTGCAGGTCCCAGTCTTGGGTCAGGTGTGGTGCAGGTCCCAGTCTTGGGTCAGGTGTGGTGCAGGTCCCAGTCTTGGGTCAGGTGTGGTGCAGGTCCCAGTCTTGGGTCAGGTGTGGTGCAGGTATGGCCCAGTCTTGGAGTAGGTGTGGTGCAGGTATGGTCCCAGTCTTGGGTCAGATGTGGTGCAGGTCCCAGTCTTGGGTCAGGTGTGGTGCAGGTCCCAGTCTTGGGTCAGGTGTGGTGCAGGTCCCAGTCTTGGGTCAGGTGTGGTGCAGGTCCCAGTCTTGGGTCAGGTGTGGTGCAGGTCCCAGTCTTGGGTCAGGTGTGGTGCCAGTCTTGGGTCAGGTGTCCAGTCTTGGGTCAGGTGTGCAGGTCCCACAGGTTGGTCCCAGTCTTGGGTCAGGTGTGGTGCAGGTCCCAGTCTTGGGGCAGGTCCCAGTCTTGGGTTAGGTGTGGTGCAGGTCCCAGTCTTGGGTCAGGTGTGGTGCAGGTCCCAGTCTTGGGTCAGGTGTGGTGCAGGTCCCAGTCTTGGTGTCGGTAGGACTCACCTGGTTCTGCCTGGAGTAGTGCCTGTATGAAGTTGCGGTCCCTATTTATCCTCCTGGCCGGTGACGGTGGCCTTGCAGACAGAGGGGGGAGGTGCAGATTGTGATGAGCCGTGTCCTTGTGTCCTGATTGGTCGGATTCCCTCCACCAGGTGTGTTCTGAAATACCCTCATTAACCTGAGCAGGTGTATCAGATGCCGGTTCCCGGGCACCACAGCTACAGATTCTACATTCCATCACTCGGTCCGTCTGTGACACCCCCACCCAGTGCCAGGAGGGGCCACACCTGCGTGACCCCCTACCCAATGCGAGTAGGGGCCCTACCTGCGCGACCCTCCCCCACCCTAATGCGAGTAGGGGCCCTACCTGCGCGACCCTCCCCCACCCTAATGCGAGTAGGGGCCCTACCTGCGCAACCCCCCCCCCCACCCTAATGCGAGTAGGGGCCCTACCTGCGCGACCCTCCCCCACCCTAATGCGAGTAGGGGCCCTACCTGCGCGACCCTCCCCCACCCTAATGCGAGTAGGGGCCCTACCTGCGCGACCCCCCCCCCCACCCTAATGCGAGTAGGGGCCCTACCTGCGCGACCCCCCCTACCCTAATGCGAGTAGGGACCCTACCTGCGCGACCCCCCCTACCCTAATGCGAGTAGGGGCCCTACCTGCGCGACCCCCCCTACCCTAATGCGAGTAGGGGCCCTACCTGCGCGACCCCCCCTACCCTAATGCGAGTAGGGGCCCTACCTGCGCGACCCCCCTACCCTAATGCGAGTAGGGGCCCTACCTGCGCGACCCCCCTACCCTAATGCGAGTAGGGGCCCTACCTGCGCGACCCCCCTACCCTAATGCGAGTAGGGGCCCTACCTGCGCCACCCCCCTACCCTAATGCGAGTAGGGGACCCTACCTGCGCGACCCCCCCTACCCCAATGCGAGTAGGGGCCCTACCTGCGCGACCCCCCTACCCCAATGCGAGTAGGGGCCCTACCTGCGCGACCCCCCTACCCCAATGCGAGTAGGGGCCCTACCTGCGCCACCCCCCTACCCCAATGCGAGTAGGGGCCCTACCTGCGCGACCCCCCCCTACCCTAATGCGAGTAGGGGCCCTACCTGCGCGACCCCCCCCCCTACCCTAATGCGAGTAGGGGCCCTACCTGCGCGACCCCCCTACCCTAATGCGAGTAGGGGCCCTACCTGCGCCACCCCCCCCCCTACCCCAATGCGAGTAGGGGCCCTACCTGCGCGACCCCCCCCTACCCCAATGCGAGTAGGGGCCCTACCTGCGCGACCCCCCCCCTACCCCAATGCGAGTAGGGGCCCTACCTGCGCGACCCCCCCCTACCCCCCAATGCGAGTAGGGCCCTACCTGCGCGACCCCCCCCCCCTACCCCAATGCGAGTAGGGGCCCTACCTGCGCGACCCCCCCCCCCTACCCCAATGCGAGTAGGGGCCCTACCTGCGCGACCCCCCCACCCCAATGCGAGTAAGGGCCCTACCTGCGCGACCCCCCCCCCCACCCTAATGCGAGTAGGGGCCCTACCTGCGCGACCCCCCCCACCCTAATGCGAGTAGGGGCCCTACCTGCGCGACCCCCCCCACCCTAATGCGAGTAGGGGCCCTACCTGCGCGACCCCCCCCCCTACCCTAATGCGAGTAGGGGCCCTACCTGCGCGACCCCCCCCCCCCTACCCCAATGCGAGTAGGGGCCCTACCTGCGCGACCCCCCCCCCCCACCCCAATGCGAGTAGGGGCCCTACCTGCGCGACCCCCCCCCCCCTACCCCAATGCGAGTAGGGGCCCTACCTGCGCGACCCCCCCCCCCTACCCCAATGCGAGTAGGGGCCCTACCTGCGCGACCCCCCCCCCTACCCCAATGCGAGTAGGGGCCCTACCTGCGCGACCCCCCCCCTACCCCAATGCGAGTAGGGGCCCTACCTGCGCGACCCCCCCCCCTACCCCAATGCGAGTAGGGGCCCTACCTGCGCGACCCCCCCCCCTACCCCAATGCGAGTAGGGGCCCTACCTGCGCGACCCCCCCCCCTACCCCAATGCGAGTAGGGGCCCTACCTGCGCGACCCCCCCCCTACCCCAATGCGAGTAGGGGCCCTACCTGCGCGACCCCCCCCCCCCTACCCCAATGCGAGTAGGGGCCCTACCTGCGCGACCCCCCCCTACCCCAATGCGAGTAGGGGCCCTACCTGCGCGACCCCCCCCCTACCCCAATGCGAGTAGGGGCCCTACCCCCCCCTACCCCAATGCGAGTAGGGGCCCTACCTGCGCGACCCCCCCCCTACCCTAATGCGAGTAGGGGCCCCTACCTGCGCCACCCCCCTACCCTAATGCGAGTAGGGGCCCTACCTGCGCCACCCCCCTACCCTAATGCCAGTAGGGGCCCTACCTGCGCCACCCCCCTACCCTAATGCCAGTAGGGGCCCCTCCCTGCGCGACCCCCCTACCCTAATGCGAGTAGGGGCCCCTCCCTGCGCGACCCCCTACCCTAATGCGAGTAGGGGCCCTACCTGCGCCACCCCCCTACCCTAATGCCAGTAGGGGCCCTCCCTGCACCACCCCCACCCATCATTAGATACAATAGTATACAATGAATGTCATCTGCTAGTGAATGCAGCATGTGACTATCGATCGGCTCCGATCTCCACTAAAAAACAACCACCAAAAATAGACAATTCTTATCAGAGGCTCAGGGCCGCCGGGCCGAGTGCAGAGGATGGAGGGACGCTCTGCGGGGCGGTGTGCAACCCTCTGCGCTCTCCCTCCTCTCTTCTCCTCCGCTCACCTCCATCTCCTATCATGTTGGGGTGTGTACAGTGTGAAGGCAAAGGGCTTTACTGTGCAAGACTGAGGGGGTGTCTAAAGGGGGGGTCTGAGGGCATCTAAAGGGGGGGACTGGAAGGATCTAAAGGGGGGGGGTCTGAGGGCATCTAAAGGGGGGGACTGGAAGGATCTAAAGGGGGGGGGGGGTCTGAGGGCATCTAAAGGGGGTCTGAGGGCATCTAAAGGGGGTCTGAGGGCATCTAAAGGGGGGGACTGGAAGGATCTAAAGGGGGGGGGGGGTCTGGTGGATCTAAAGGGTGTCTGAGGGCATCTAAAGGGGGGACTAGGAGGATCTAAAGGGGGTCTGAGGGCATCTTAAGGGGGGGGGTCTGAGGGCATCTAAAGAGGGTCTGAGGGCATCTAAAGGGGGGGGGTCTGGGGGATCTAAAGGGGGTCTGAGGGCATCTAAAGGGGGGGACTGGAAGGATCTAAAGGGGGGGGGGTCTGGTGGATCTAAAGGGTGTCTGAGGGCATCTAAAGGGGGGACTAGGAGGATCTAAAGGGGGTCTGAGGGCATCTTAAGGGGGGGGGGGGTCTGAGGGCATCTAAAGAGGGTCTGAGGGCATCTAAAGGGGGGGGGGTCTGGGCGGTTTTTTTTTTTTTTCATACAATACATTTGGAACCCCTTTAACTTCCCCAGATATTGGATATAAAAGGATCCTTTGAGCTTCCTGATCACCCAACCACCAATCAGGCGTCGGCCCTCCGGAAGATTCTCCATTGGAAGGTATAGGACCCTCACCGTCGGTCTCGCGGGGAAAGTCGCACGTGTTGGGAGGAGTGACCTCCTGATATGTATAGAAATCTCTGTTATCAGCATGTCAGGGCCGCGGGGCCGGGTGCAGAGGATGGAGGAACGCTCTGCGGGGGGGAGCTGCGATCCTCTGCACCGTACCTGACCTCAGTGTTCTAGAATGGGGAGTGTGATGGTACATGGAATCCTGTGAGTTATATAATGACAACAACCTGTCACCTGATACCGACGCCCCTCCACCGCCGGGGATAAATAGAGGAGCCTCCAGCGAGCGGAACGTGGAATCAACCTACCTGAGACAGGTAAGTCCTTCCCCTATCCAGGGACCCCTCTGTGCCATCACATCTCTCACCTGTCTGTCTGTCCTGCAGGTGACTCTCATCATGCTGCGTACCCTCGCCCTCCTCGCTGCCCTCTGCGCAGTCACTTATGGTGAGTACCTACCTGTGTCGTCACTTATAATGAGTACCTACCTGCGTGGTCACTTATAATAAGTACATACCTGTTTGGTTACTTATGGTGAGTACTGACCTGTGTTGTCACTTATGAAGAGTACCAACCTGTGTGGTCACTTATGGTGAGTACTGACCTGCGTGGTCAATTATAATGAGTACCTACCTGTGTGATCACTTATGGTGAGTGTCGACCTGTGTGGTCACTTATGACGAGTACCTACCTGCAGGGCTGCTGTTAGAAACCATGGGGCCCTATTCAGCCAACCACTGTTGTTAACTATGCTTCAGTTATGAGAGAACAGAGTGATGATGGGTACCGATCGCTCATTGGGTTCATTCACTCTCCCAGGACCCATCCTAGTCATGAGGACGGTGGTACCCCCTTATCCACAGCCCTGCGTACCTGTGTGGTCACTTATGGTGAGTACTACCAGGACCGGGACAAGGGGTGGAGGTGCAAGCTGTGCTCTCCCCCCTCCTCCTCCTCATAAGCTCACACATAATGAAAGGGAGGCGCAGTTCGCCATCTTTGCCCTGGGCACTGGATGACATATGGTGAGTACCGACCTGTGTGGTCACTTATAGTGAGTGTGGTCACTTATGGTGAGTACCGACCTGTGTGGTCACTTATGGTGAGTGTGGTCACTTATGGTGAGTACCGACCTGTGTGGTCACTTATGGTGAGTACCTACCTGTGTGGTCACAAGGCTTGGTTGGCTGGGGGAGACTAGAATTCATGGCCCTGATACAACTCTAGAAGAATGGAACTACCTTCTTGGGGTCCAGGATTGGCTCCATGATTCCTCTTCTCCATTCTATAGTCAGTTGTCCCCATAAGGCCCGGTAATCATTGGCTCCTCGTGGGAGGGAAGGAGGGGGGTGTGGTCACCGTAGTGCTGAGGGGGGAAAGGAATGGCAACAACTCACACTGTCCTTTATCCCGCAGGCTGCCCCACCATCCTGACCAAGGCCCAATGGGGAGGACGTGCCCCAACCTGCCGCACCACCATGGCCACTCCCGTCACCTATGTCATCGTTCACCACACCGAGGGAACCGCCTGCTCCACCCAGTCCGCTTGCATCACCCAAGCCAAGAACATTCAGAACTACCACATGAACAGCAACGGCTGGTGTGACATCGGATACAGGTGAGATGGATGCTGGAGATCAAACCCATTTCTGGTGTGTAGATGACCAGAGCAGGTCATGACCATAACTGAGGACTTGGGGGGGCCCTCATACATGGGGAGTCTCATACATGGGGAGGTGGGGAGCCTCATACATGGGGAGTCTCATACATGGGGAGCCTCATACATGGGGAGGTGGGGAGCCTCATACATGGGGAGCCTCATAAATGGGGAGGTGGGGAGCCTCATACATGGGGAGCCTCATACATGGGGAGGTGGGGAGCCTCATACATGGGGAGTCTCATACATGGGGAGCCTCATACATGGGGAGGTGGGGAGCCTCATACATGGGGAGTCTCATACATGGGGAGGTGGGGAGTCTCATACATGGGGAGGTGGGGAGCCTCATACATGGGGAGCCTCATACATGGGGAGGTGGGGAGCCTCATACATGGGGAGTCTCATACATGGGGAGGTGGGGAGCCTCATACAAACATTGTAAAATACAGGGGGTCTTATATCAGTGAGGCTTTCCATGGTGCTATAGACCCTCAGAAGACCTCTATTGGTGGGGTTTCCATGGTGCTATAGACCCTCAGAAGACCTCTATTGGTGGGGTTTCCATGGTGCAATAGACCCTCAGAAGACCTCTATATATTGATGGGGTTTCCATGGTGCTATAGACCCTCAGAAGACCTCTATATATTGATGGGGTTTCCATGGTGCTATAGACCCTCAGAAGACCTCTATATATTGGTGGGGTTTCCATGGTGCAATAGACCCTCAGAAGACCGCTATATATTGGTGGGGTTTCCATGGTGCTATAGACCCTCAGAAGACCTCTATATATTGGTGGGGTTTCCATGGTGCTATAGACCCTCAGAAGACCTCTATATATTGATGGGGTTTCCATGGTGCTATAGACCCTTAGAAGACCTCTATATATTGGTGGGGTTTCCATGGTGCAATAGACCCTCAGAAGACCGCTATATATTGGTGGGGTTTCCATGGTGCTATAGACCCTCAGAAGACCTCTATATATTGGTGGGGTTTCCATGGTGCTATAGACCCTCAGAAGACCTCTGTATATTGGTGGGCTTTCCATGGTGCTATAGACCCTCAGAAGACCTCTATATATTGGTGGGGTTTCCATGGTGCAATAGACCCTCAGAAGACCTCTATATATTGGTGGGCTTTCCATGGTGCAATAGACCCTCAGAAGACCTCTATATATCAGTGGGGTTTCCATGGTGCTATAGACCCTCAGAAGACCTCTATATATTGGTGGGCTTTCCATGGTGCTATAGACCCTCAGAAGACCTCTATATATTGGTGGGGTTTGCATGGTGCTATAGACCCTCAGAAGACCGCTATATATTGGTGGGGTTTCCATGGTGCTATAGACCCTCAGAAGACTTTTATATATTGGTGGGGTTTGCATGGTGCTATAGACCCTCAGAAGACCTCTATATATTGGTGGGGTTTCCATGGTGCAATAGACCCTCAGAAGACCGCTATATATTGGTGGGGTTTCCATGGTGCTATAGACCCTCAGAAGACCTCTATATATTGGTGGGGTTTCCATGGTGCTATAGACCCTCAGAAGACCTCTATATATTGGTGGGGTTTCCATGGTGCAATAGACCCTCAGAAGACCGCTATATATTGGTGGGGTTTCCATGGTGCTATAGACCCTCAGAAGACCTCTATATATTGGTGGGGTTTCCATGGTGCTATAGACCCTCAGAAGACCTCTGTATATTGGTGGGCTTTCCATGGTGCTATAGACCCTCAGAAGACCTCTATATATTGGTGGGGTTTCCATGGTGCAATAGACCCTCAGAAGACCTCTATATATTGGTGGGCTTTCCATGGTGCAATAGACCCTCAGAAGACCTCTATATATCAGTGGGGTTTCCATGGTGCTATAGACCCTCAGAAGACCTCTATATATTGGTGGGCTTTCCATGGTGCTATAGACCCTCAGAAGACCTCTATATATTGGTGGGGTTTGCATGGTGCTATAGACCCTCAGAAGAAGACCGCTATATATTGGTGGGGTGCATGACCCTCCATGGTGCTATAGACCCTCAGAAGAGAGACCTCTATATATTGGTGGGGTTTCCATGGTGCAATAGACCCTCAGAAGGTGACCTCTATATTGTGGGGTTGGTGGGGTTTGCATGGTGCTATAGACCCTCAGAAGACCTCTATTGGTGGGGTTTCCATGGTGCTATAGACCCTCAGAAGACCCCCTCTATATATTGGTGGGGTTTCCATGGTGCAATAGACCCTCAGACCCTCAGACCGCTATATATTGGTGGGGTTTCCATGGTGCTATAGACCCTCAGAAGACCTCTATATATTGGTGGGGTTTCCATGGTGCTATAGACCCTCAGAAGACCTCTATATATTGATGGGGTTTCCATGGTGCAATAGACCCTCAGAAGACCTCTATATATTGGTGGGGTTTCCATGGTGCTATAGACCCTCAGAAGACCTCTATTGGTGGGGTTTCCATGGTGCTATAGACCCTCAGAAGACCGCTATATATTGGTGGGGTTTCCATGGTGCTATAGACCCTCAGAAGACCTCTATATATTGGTGGGGTTTCCGTGGTGCTATAGACCCTCAGAAGACCGCTATATATTGGTGGGGTTTCCATGGTGCTATAGACCCTCAGAAGACCCCTATATATTGGTGGGGTTTCCATGGTGCAATAGACCCTCAGAAGACCTCTATATATTGGTGGGGTTTGCATGGTGCTATAGACCCTCAGAAGACTTTTATATATTGGTGGGGTTTGCATGGTGCTAAAGACCCTCAGAAGACCTCTATATATTGGTGGGGTTTCCATGGTGCTATAGACCCTCAGAAGACCGCTATATATTGGTGGGGTTTCCATGGTGCTATAGACCCTCAGAAGACCTCTATATATTGGTGGGCTTTCCATGGTGCAATAGACCCTCAGAAGACCTCTATATATTGGTGGGGTTTGCATGGTGCTATAGACCCTCAGAAGACCTCTATTGGTGGGGTTTCCATGGTGCTATAGACCCTCAGAAGACCTCTATTGGTGGGGTTTCCATGGTGCTATAGACCCTCAGAAGACCTCTATATATTGGTGGGCTTTCCATGGTGCTATAGACCCTCAGAAGACCTCTATATATTGGTGGGGTTTCCATGGTGCAATAGACCCTCAGAAGACCTCTATATATTGGTGGGCTTTCCATGGTGCAATAGACCCTCAGAAGACCTCTATATATCAGTGGGGTTTCCATGGTGCTATAGACCCTCAGAAGACCTCTATATATTGGTGGGCTTTCCATGGTGCTATAGACCCTCAGAAGACCTCTATATATTGGTGGGGTTTGCATGGTGCTATAGACCCTCAGAAGACCGCTATATATTGGTGGGGTTTCCATGGTGCTATAGACCCTCAGAAGACCTCTATATATTGGTGGGGTTTCCATGGTGCAATAGACCCTCAGAAGACCTCTATATATTGGTGGGGTTTGCATGGTGCTATAGACCCTCAGAAGACCTCTATTGGTGGGGTTTCCATGGTGCTATAGACCCTCAGAAGACCTCTATATATTGGTGGGCTTTCCATGGTGCTATAGACCCTCAGAAGACCTCTATATATTGGTGGGGTTTCCATGGTGCTATAGACCCTCAGAAGACTTTTATATATTGGTGGGGTTTGCATGGTGCTATAGACCCTCAGAAGACCTCTATATATTGGTGGGGTTTGCATGGTGCTATAGACCCTCAGAAGACCTCTATATATTGGTGGGGTTTCCATGGTGCTATAGACCCTCAGAAGACCGCTATATATTGGTGGGGTTTCCATGGTGCTATAGACCCTCAGAAGACCTCTATATATTGGTGGGGTTTGCATGGTGCTATAGACCCTCAGAAGACCTCTATATATTGGTGGGGTTTGCATGGTGCTATAGACCCTCAGAAGACCTCTATTGGTGGGGTTTGCATGGTGCTATAGACCCTCAGAAGACTTTTATATATTGGTGGGGTTTCCATGGTGCAATAGACCCTCAGAAGACCTCTATATATTGGTGGGGTTTGCATGGTGCTATAGACCCTCAGAAGACCTCTATATATGGACCTTATATGGTGGGTCATCGTTTCCATGGTGCAATAGACCCTCAGAAGACCTCTATATATTGGTTGGGTTTGCATGGTGCTATAGACCCTCAGAAGACCTCTATTGGTGGGGTTTCCATGGTGCTATAGACCCTCAGAAGACCTCTATATATTGGTGGGCTTTCCATGGTGCTATAGACCCTCAGAAGACCTCTATATATTGGTGGGGTTTGCATGGTGCTATAGACCCTCAGAAGACCTCTATATATTGGTGGGGTTTCCATGGTGCTATAGACCCTCAGAAGACCTCTATATATTGGTGGGGTTTGCATGGTGCTATAGACCCTCAGAAGACCTCTATATATTGGTGGGGTTTCCATGGTGCTATAGACCCTCAGAAGACCTCTATTGGTGGGGTTTCCATGGTGCTATAGACCCTCAGAAGACCTCTATATATTGGTGGGGTTTCCATGGTGCTATAGACCCTCAGAAGACTTTTATATATTGGTGGGGTTTGCATGGTGCTATAGACCCTCAGAAGACCTCTATATATTGGTGGGGTTTCCATGGTGCTATAGACCCTCAGAAGACCGCTATATATTGGTGGGGTTTCCATGGTGCTATAGACCCTCAGAAGACCTCTATATATTGGTGGGGTTTGCATGGTGCTATAGACCCTCAGAAGACCTCTATATATTGGTGGGGTTTGCATGGTGCTATAGACCCTCAGAAGACCTCTATTGGTGGGGTTTGCATGGTGCTATAGACCCTCAGAAGACTTTTATATATTGGTGGGGTTTGCATGGTGCTATAGACCCTCAGAAGACCTCTATATATTGGTGGGGTTTCCATGGTGCAATAGACCCTCAGAAGACCTCTATATATTGGTGGGGTTTCCATGGTGCTATAGACCCTCAGAAGACCGCTATATATTGGTGGGGTTTCCATGGTGCAATAGACCCTCAGAAGACCTCTATATATTGGTGGGGTTTCCATGGTGCTATAGACCCTCAGAAGACCTCTATATATTGGTGGGGTTTCCATGGTGCTATAGACCCTCAGAAGACCTCTATATATTGGTGGGGTTTGCATGGTGCTATAGACCCTCAGAAGACCTCTATATATTGGTGGGGTTTCCATGGTGCTATAGACCCTCAGAAGACCTCTATTTATTGGTGGGGTTTCACTCTTAGGTCGGCTCTTCTTCAATATTAAGGTGATGTTCAGCCAGAGACTCAGACTTTCCAATTAACGTTTCTCATTTCCTGCAGTTTCCTGGTTGGAGAGGACGGTCAGGCGTACGAGGGCCGTGGCTGGACATCCGTTGGCGCTCACGCTCCTAATTACAACTCCAACTCCATCGGAATCAGCGTCTTTGGATCCTTTATGAGTAAGTTGTGTCAAATGATCTCCAGGTGATGTCACTCCTCAGATTCTTAAATCTTTCTTCTGATCCTAAACTTAAACTGCTAACCTTAACTCTATCCCTAGGCCTCTATCCCTGGTCCTCTAACCCTAGTTCCCTTACCCTGGTCTTCTAATCCTCTATCACTAGTCCTCTAACTCTAACCCTAGTTCCCTAACTCTAGTCCTCTAACCATCTAACTAACTCTAGTCCTCTAACTAACTCTAGTCCTCTAACTAACTCTAGTCCTCTAACTAACTCTAGTCCTCTAACTAACTCTAGTCCTCGATTGCAGTCCTCTAATTCTCTTAATCTAACCCTAGTCCCCTAACCCTCATCCTCCGGCCAAGTCGTCTCACCCTCTTAATCTAAACCTAGTCCTATAACCTTCTATACCTAGTCCTTCATCCCTCTTAATCTAACCCTAGACCTCTATCCCTAGTCCCCTAACTCTAGGCCTCTATCCCAGTCCTCAAACCCTCCTAATCTAACCCCAGTCCTCCAACTCAAATTCTAGTGCTCCATCCCTAGTCCCCTAACGCTAGTCCTCCTGCCCAGTCCTCTAAAACTTTTAATCTAAACCTAGGCCTAACCATCTATCCATAGTCCTCTATCCCTCTTAATCTGATCCTAGGCCTCTATCCCAGTCCTCAAACCCTCCTAATCTAACCCTAGTCCTCAGGTCTAGTCCTCTAAAAAGTTTAATCTAAACCTTGGCCTAACCATCTATCCCTCTTAATCTATTCCTAGTCCCCTAACCCTAGGCCTTTATCCCAGTCCTCAAACACTCCTGATCTAACCCCAGCCCTCTAACTCTAACCCTAGTCCCCTAATTCTAGTCCTCCATTCCTAGTCCCCTAACCCTCTATCCCTAGTCTCCTAACCCTAGGCCTCTATCCAAATCCTCAAACTTCCTAATCTACCAACAGTCCTCTAACTCTAACCCTAGTCCCCTAACTCTAGTCCTCTAACCCTAGGCCTCTATACCAGTCCTCAAACCCTCGTAATCTAACCCCTGTCCTCTAACGCTTAGGCCAATTCTAGTCCTCCGGCCCAGTCCTCCAACCCTAGTTCTTTAACCCTCTATCCCTAGTACCCAACCTTTATCCCTAGTCCCCTAACTCTAGTCCTCTAACCCTAGGCCTCTATCCCAGTCCTCAGACCCTCATAATCTAATCCTAGTCCCCTAACTCTAGTCCTCTAACCCTAGGCCTCTATACCAGTCCTCAGACCCTCATAATCTAATCCTAGTCCCCTAACTCTAGTCCTCTATCCCTACTCCCCTAACCCTAGTCATCTAACATGAGTGTCTCCCCGGGGTGACCCGTGTTTGCAGTGATTAGTATATATGGGGTCAGTACTGGAGCACACCACACATGGCCAATAAGGAAGCAGCAGAGAAATGTTTCAGCAGTTGTCCAATCATATTACTGCAGAATTGTACCATTGTAATACTTAAAGGGTCTCTTCACCCACAATTGGTGGATCAGTGTTGGGTCGGAAAGTTAAACCTTCTAACAGTTTCCTGAATCTATTACATGAGATCTTTTCCCAGCTCTGCTCACCTTAGGTGGTGGTCATCATGAGGGGATCCCACCATCCCTGCTGGAATTTTCCTTAATCTTGTGGAGAGGTGGGAGGTAACAGAGCCAGGAACAGCGATATGGAGACCTCAATGCTGGGGACCTCCAGAGACAGAAGGAACCTGCCGGTGATTCCGAAGCCCAGACTCCACTTCTAGATATGATATCACTTCTGGGTGGAGGGGCCCCTAGGATGTGAACTGATTACGTTTCTTTTATCAGACTCCAACCCCAACACCGCCGCCCAGAATGCCGTCAAGAATCTCATCAGCTGTGGTGTCACCAGAGGCTACATCAAGTCCGCTTACATCCTGAAAGGACATCGCAATGTCACCGCCACCGACTGTCCTGGAAACACCTTCTACAACACTGTGAGGACCTGGCCCCGCTTCCAGGCCTAATCCTGGGGGCCCCAAAATGTGTTCACTGAGGAAGGGGGCTCGAGACCCCCCTCTGTATATACTATATTCTGTGTTATGTTCTACTAGAAACCTCAATAAATGTGACATCTGACGATCTCTCTGAGTGTTATTTGGGTTTGACCGCGGAGTGGTGAGTGCAGCATAGACTCCTCCCTTCTATGGGGGTGTGACTGCGAAGTGGTGGGTGCAGCATAGACTCCTCCCTTCTATGGGGGTGTGACTGCGGAGTGGTGAGTGCAGCATAGACTCCTCCCTTCTATGGGGGTGTGACTGCGAAGTGGTGGGTGCAGCATAGACTCCTCCCTTCTATGGGGGTGTGACTGCAGAGTGGTGGGTGCAGCATAGACCTCTTCCCTTCTATGGGGGTTTGACTGCGGAGTGGTGGGTGCAGCATAGACTCCTCCCTTCTATGGGGGTGTGACCGGAGTGGTGAGTGCAGCATAGACTCCTCCCTTCTATGGGGGTGTGACTGCGAAGTGGTGGGTGCAGCATAGACTCCTCCCTTCTATGGGGGTGTGACTGCGGAGTGGTGAGTGCAGCATAGACTCCTCCCTTCTATGGGGGTGTGACTGCGAAGTGGTGGGTGCAGCATAGACTCCTCCCTTCTATGGGGGTGTGACTGCGAAGTGGTGGGTGCAGCATAGACTCCTCCCTTCTATGGGGGTGTGACTGCAGAGTGGTGGGTGCAGCATAGACTCCTCCCTTCTATGGGTGTGTGACTGCGGAGTGGTGAGTGCAGCATAGACTCCTCCCTTCTATGGGGGTGTGACTGCAGAGTGGTGGGTGCAGCATAGACTCCTCCCTTCTATGGGGGTGTGACTGCGGAGTGGTGGGTGCAGCATAGACTCCTCCCTTCTATGGGGGTGTGACTGTGGAGTAGTGGGTGCAGCATAGACTCCTCCCTTCTATGGGGGTGTGACTGTGGAGTAGTGGGTGCAGCATAGACTCCTCCCTTCTATGGGGGTGTGACTGCGGAGTGGTGGGTGCAGCATAGACCTCTTCCCTTCTATGGGGGTTTGACTGCGGAGTGGTGGGTGCAGCATAGACTCCTCCCTTCTATGGGGGTGTGACTGCAAAGTGGTGGGTGCAGCATAGACTCCTCCCTTCTATGGAGGAGTGGCTGCATGTAACCTCATCTATCAGCCGCCCCTCCAAATCCCAGAAAACACAGCGGCCACCGCCCCTCCAAATCCCAGAAAACACAGCGGCCACCGCCCCTCCAAATCCCAGAAAACACGACTGCCACCGCGCCTCCAAATCCCAGAAAACACGACTGCCACCGCGCCTCCAAATCCCAGAAAAACACGACAGAAAACACGACTGCCACCGCGCCTCCAAATCCCAGAAAACACTCCAAATCCCAGAAAAAACACGACTGCCACCGCGCCTCCAAATCCCAGAAAACACGACTGCCACCGCGCCTCCAAATCCCAGAAAACACGACTGCCACCGCGCCTCCAAATCCCAGAAAACACGACTGCCACCGCGCCTCCAAATCCCAGAAAACACGACTGCCACCGCGCCTCCAAATCCCAGAAAACACGACTGCCACCGCGCCTCCAAATCCCAGAAAACACGACTGCCACCGCTCCCCTCAAAATCCCAGAAAACACGACTGCCACCGCTCCCCTCAAAATCCCAGAAAACACGACTGCCACCGCACCTCCAAATTCCAGAGCACAGCTACCACCGCTCCCCCAAAACCCAGAAAACATGGCTACCACCGTCCCTCCAAATTCCAAAACACATGGCTACCACCGCCCCTCAAAATCCCAGAAAACATGGCTATTGCCGCCCCTCCAAATTCCAAAACACATGGCTACCACCGCCCCTCAAAATTTCAGAAAACATGGCTATTGCCGCCCCTCAAAATCCCAGAAAACATGGCTACCACCGCCCCTCCAAATCCCAGAACATGGCTGCCACCACTGTTCTGGGAGAAGTAACAGACCTGTGTAGGGGTTACCTAGTCAGCCGCCATTCTTCTGTATTTGGGATGGAGCCATGTACCCACGTTCAGCTGTTTTGGGGTGCTGTGGGTAGAAAACCTCTGGAGAGTCTGATCCCCCTCATCATCAAATGTCTAATTTCCTGTGTCCGGTACCCCGTCCACATCCTCCTGAGTGGTCTGCCTGGCTGAGGGTCACCTTCCACATTTGTTCCCCAACACCTGAATCCTGCACCCCTCTTCTATACTACATGAAGGGACCTCCAGCCATGGGGCTTTGTTCCCCAACACCTGAATCCTACACCCCTCTTCTATACTACATGAAGGGACCTCCAGCCATGGGGCTGCCCAGATCTTCACAGATGTCCTTCAGACTTAAAGCCCAACTCTAGACATGTGACC